>FIZT01047539.1:0-17836 GCA_900065295.1 Paracoccus marginatus
GGGAAGTACTGATAAGCCGAAAAATTTTCTTTTTCTTGTATACTTACTTGAAAATGCGACCGATTCGCGAAAATCGCGGAGGGCAATTTTCACTACCTTAGCGGGCTAGACCCTTTTTTTAAAAATTTGAAAAATTGTAAAATTTTGAAAATTTGAAAAATTGAAACTTTCTTAAAAATTCGAAGATTTTGAAAATTTGAAAAAATTTAGAAATATTATTCAAAGCTCAATTTTCTCAGATCAATAAATAATAAAAAGTTCTATTAGGAAACAACCCTCAATGGCCTGGCTCACATTTTCGCATATTTGAACGTGACAGACTGTTCAAAAAACAAGGCAACGATATTCAAAAACCGTCTAACACGACGTTTGAGCATTTCCGCAAAAACTTTATTACACGTTTCGAAACAACTTTTGAATATTTCACCGGAACATTGAAACTTTCACAAGATTCAGTCGAGTCGCATCGTTTTCAATCTTTTACCCTCAGTCAGAATCATCTGAAAACTTTTTTCCTCCTCGAAACAATCGTAATCTCCAAATTTAATTTAGTTTCCATAAACATAAAACTACAGAAAAGGGTACAGGAAACGAGAAAAATTCGCCTCATCACCGCACAAACACGAAGCGAAGACTTCATTCTGCGAATTTTTTCCGCCGTCATCACAAAAGGGTGGCAAAACTTTGTCAATTAACCGGCAGCTCGGCTCGGTTTGCTTTACACGGAGCAGCCGTCTCTAATTAAAAAGGTTAATTTTGAAAAATTGAAAAACTTGCCAAACACGCTTCCCCGTCAGCCAGCGTCGCATCTCGTCGTATGGCGAATGTGAAATTACGACGCGACACGCGAATAAAAAAGTACACGTCGCGTCGGGCGGATGCAAGGCTACCGCCGCGCCGTAGGAGAGCGCCTGGCGCAGACCGAGCTTCGAATTTCGCTTATTCGAATTCATTACGGTGACGATGACGCTTATTCGCCAACTTGTTTCGAACAATAAAGAAAGCAAAAAAAGGGGGCGAGGTGGTGGGATCGCGCTGGAATTCCGGTGCAAAATTTTCGATTAAAAAGCGCTTATATACTATAGCGCAGCCAGTGCGAGTACGGTATAATAGATTAACGCGCTTTCGTACCAAGAAATTATAAATAAATTTCTACATCGTCGGTCCTCGCTCCGTAGAATGAGTCAAATTAAGTCCTCACCGATTCTAAATTACTTCCTCCGAACGCTTTGTATTATAAAACTGCAGCCAGTCGAGCATGTAAATAGTCAGACCAGGCACAAGACCGTGTGCGTGGAGAGAATTTGTGGTATAATTTTCATTACTTTACAACATTCTTCCTTTTTTTCCTTTTTTTTTTTTTGGACAGATCGTTCACCTCTTTCTTAGGTAGGTATATAAATCCGAAGGTCGCGACTCTGTCGTCGTCGTCTTCAGTAAGAGAAAAAAAAAATCGAAGAGTTCAAAAACCTAAAAAGCTTACTTAAGACGATGGCGGTCGCAAGAGCTTCCCACGGTGGTACGGCGACTTTGATGCCGAAAATCGTTTCGTACAATTCGGAGGAGGTTGATGCATTGAACGAGATATCAGTATCATTGATCAAGCTGACGTTGCTGAAGGTGATGTTGTTATACATATCTCATATTTGCATCGGCTGGTCTTCTTTATTCATTACCATCATTTTCCGCTGTCCTTCCTCGGCTATCTGATCTATATCAAGGGACGGCTGGCCGCTCGAAAAGCAAGCGTCGCAGATTACGTATACTACAATGGTTGCAGTCGCCGACGAGGTGCGTTCTACCGACGCTCTGCTGCCTTTCTCTCATGGCTATCAACGAAATCGCGTAAATTCACCCTGTAACAAAGCAACCGTAAAAATTACTCTCGGTTTTGGCACACCCACGTAGCCCTTACCCCGACTAGTATTTTATAGCCATTTATATAAATGATGAGGCCCCTGCGAGCGCCTTTCTTCGCGAAATCCTCTTATTATTTATACACAATGAAGTACCCATATTATGTTACTCTATACCGTCGTCGTCTTGCCCGCGAGCGCTCATCCTGACCCCATGCCCTTTGCCCAGGACCTCGCACCGAGAAGCGAATAACATTCGATGATTAAAACGTGACCCTGCCAAAATCGTATCGTTTTTTCCACCTTCTCTCCAGCCCTTCCTCTAGCCTTTAATATCTTGGTAAACACCGCTGCGCTGAGGATATAATTACGTTACCCCGCCCTGTTCGAATTTCCATAACCTTATATATACTTCGACGCGACTTAGCATACTGCGCAAACAGCGACGAAACAACAACAAAAAAGCCACGAATAAAGGAAACACCGCGTGCAATTACATCGAACGACAAAATTGCACCATTCCGGATCGTAGCCCCGCGCTTCCCCTAGTTGAATATTCCGCGTTGAATTCAAATTTCCTACTTTATAATAATTTCTTTTTTAAATACGGTCTTTAGTATACATACAGGGTGTTCTGACGATACGATTTCCCCCTTTTTTTAATAAAGTAAGAGTACGATAATGTATAGCAGCGTTTGGTAGTTTGTTTCAAATGAAGATGAGGAGAGAAATGGTCGAGAATTAGGTTTGAATTTTTTTTTCTTTTTTTAAGCAAAATATTAATGGAGATTTCAACCTGTTTAGAATAGATGATTGCCGCATGTTTTTCAGAGGTTTCGAATAAAAATGGCGAAAAATATGAAGAAATTTCTTTCGTTTTTTTTTTTTTTTTTTTTTTAAGAAAAAAACATTTTTGAAAAAAAAAGGGGAAAAAAATGAAAAAATTTTTTTTTTTTTTTTTTTTTTTTTTTTTTAATCGTTTGATATAGTATAATCGTGGGTATACGAGTATTTGGAGACGTATAGTGAAATTTTTTCGAAAAATATGCAATACTCCTTAAAGATGCAAAATTTTTAAATTTTTTGATTAGAAATTTGCAATAAAAACATGAAAATTTTTGTATAATTGCAAATAATTTTGATTTCGAAAAAATTTGTAAAATTAAGAAATTGATTTTTGTACACAAATAAAAAATTTTCAAAAAGTTCAAATTTTTTGAAAACAATCTTTCAATTTATTTGAATTTTTAAATAATTCAATGGCATACGAAAAATTTTCAAAAAGTTGGATTTCAAATTTTTTTTCAAAAAATTGCAAATAATTGTGATTTAAAAAATTTTTTAAATCAAAATTTTCAGAGATTGAAATTATATTAAAAATTCTTAACTTTTGAAATCTTGGAGATTTTTGAAAAAATTAGATTTTTCAAGTTTTTAAAAAACTAAATGGAACATGAGAATTTTTCAAGACTTAATTAGGCAACGCAGCTATAGATAAAATTCTCAATTCCTCATTTTTCCTTCTCCCTATCACAGAACTTGAATGAAGTAAAAATTTTGCCAGGTAATGATGCAAGCCCAGCGTAGGTAATAAAATTTTTAAAAAAATGGAAAAATATTTTTCAAATTAGGAAAATTTTTCATTTATAAAAATCGAATGTCCTTTAAAAAATTCAATTTTTGATGAAGTAAGTTTCAAACTTCAAATTTTGGAATTTTTTAAAAATAATAAATTTTAAAACGATGGTCATTTTTCGAAAGAAATGTACCCTTTCTCCGTCCCTTCCCATCCCTTCTACTCCTCTTTAAAGAAACAATCACAAAAAAAAACACAAACAAACCAGCAAAGAACAGACGACTAGTAGAGGAAATACCTATAACCACCCTTACGAAACACCCTGTACCGAGCTAGGCTACCGTACATACGATTACAAGCAAATCACTATTATGTACAGCGTCTTATCGCTCAAAAGGCCATATAACAAATAACAACACGAAGAGAAAAAATGCAACGCAATAAATAAGCTCGTTGAAATTATAATGCACCGTAATCCCGGCGATAATACGCCTCTATACGTTAATTTTCGCTCGGGAAAAAATTCTCTTCATCGCCATTATCGCATGCCGAAGCTCGTAAAACTATAGCGGCTAGATCGTATCTACGGCGAATTCATTTTTAAATACTCGCCCATTAAAGATACGTCTCGATAGTGGCACTTGGCGTTTAACATTTCCCATCAATTAACTAATTCATTCATTCATTTTTTTTTGCTCATTTTCTACCGGCCTTCTTCTAGTCTTTCGGTGTTATTTTTATAACTAAAACTCTAAATTCTTCGTAACTAATCACCAATCACAGTGAAATTAATCGACTGTGAATGGATTACTACGTCGAGATTTCGACTTCGGCGATCGACTCGTCGACACGTTAATTTAATTGATTCGATTACACAGCATTTTTCCAACCGAATGTAATAATATTGTGAAAAAGATTTCCAATATAGCCACAGCCAGCACCATGGTTCTAGGGGTGGTGAAGAGATGATCGAAATAACACACAATTCTGTATACGTAATAGGGATAGGTAATTCTTTTCATTTCGTCTGTCGTCGTCGCCTGTTCCAAACTCGTACAATTCTGCTCGTATTCGTCATCTCACTACATGATTATATCGTTCGCATATACACTCGTGTCATTTATCGCAATTTCTTCCAAATTGCGAACCTCCAGACAGATGAAAAATTTCAAGAAAAACAGAAAAATCACCATTCGTCTCGCAGGGAAAGAACAACACCCAAATGAGGTATTATCCTCGAAACATTTTGGTGTAAAAGTCCCTATATTATTATTTTTTCGACGAAATGAAAGCAAAAAAAAAGAAGTTCTTCAATTTGGTGAAAAATACCTACCCCGAGCGATCGAATAAAAAAGCAGACTGCCGAAGGAAAAAAACATCAACTGGAAAATTAAAATTTTTTTCTCACACAGGTGCGTAATTTATACGAGCTCGAATGTTTATTCATGGTAATTTTCTTTTTTCTTGGATAAAAAAATTTATTCGATTTTTTTTTCAAAGGGATCTTCGTTGAATAATCTTTTTTTTTTTGACTGACAAGCGAAGCGTCGAAATTAATTGATTTTTTCGTAGGATATCGTTTTTTATTATAGCTTCGAGTTCTAGACATAGGATTTAAGTATACTTATCATTTTATAGCTCCTAGTTTTATTTTATTTTCTGATAGCTGAATTCATTTTCATCTCTTTTCCAAATGAAATCGTTTGACATGGAATACCTCTATCTCACTGCGACAAATTTTTTTTAAAAAAATGTCAAGGATAAAATTTTCTCATTGAAATACATTTTTTTCGAGCATTTAAAAAGAGTACAAAAAATCAAAAGATTCGTGAAAACTTTTTCAAAGTTTGAAAAAATTGCAAAAAAAAAAATGAAAATATCTATTCATTTAAAAAAAATTTGCTCATTCTGAATTAGAAGTTCGCAAATTATTATTTTATTTGATCTTAAAAGTTTGAAATTATCGATTGGTTGTATTTTTCAATCATTCCGAAATCTCCGAAATATTCGAAAAAATCGAGAAAAAAAAACAAAAATTAATTTTTAGCCTCCAAAACTCGAGCTCAAACTATACTGGCATTACGTTTCAAACCCACTTAAATTCAACTTCCAGCCATTTTGAAATCTTCATCCAAGTTGGGTTATTTTCCATCTTCATTTTTTTAGCATTACAACGACATTAGATTAAAGATACGTCAAATCTGTACAATCTTCAGCATGTATACGGGGTACCTCGAGCTGGGAAAAATATCAAATTACTAAATCAATATTTACACGAGCAATTTCCACCACCTCGCTTCTCGTTTTCGTACGACCTCACGCTAAAACATTTATCAGAGCTACGAGCGAGCATCTCTCTTAAAAATAAGCTTCTCTCTCTCTCAACTTTCAACTGTGAAAAAAGAGAACAGCAAATTAAAAAGTGGTAAACTTCTTACTATACACAAAGTACCTTTCATAAACTTTATTCTTCTCTAATATAATATGGAGAAAGTCAATAAATGGAATGTACGTAGGTTCTAGGTTCGCATAGTAATACGCCCAAGAAAATCTGGGAAATTTCAAAAATTCACTCCCAAGCACGTATTTTCCATTTACAGCTTCGTAGTTCGTTTCATGGGTAACATTTTTCCTAATTTGGAAAATTTTCTAAAGCACTGTGCTCGTCGTAAATCATTAAAATATTGAACAAAACGCATTAAATCCCTATTCGCAGTACTTATGGCGGGGAAATTTTACCAACCATTGGTTGTTGTTTTTTTTTTTTTCTTTTACAAACTATTCAAAAAGTAATTTAACCGCATGCACGTATAGGTTCGTGTTTCTGTATATGGTATAGGCTATTTGAAAACCAGCAACGCCTTCTATTTATAACTTTTCTAACCCTTCCGAATGATATTTCTGGTTTACTCGTCGGTATCAACTGGTTTTGTGGATTTGCGGTGGAATAATATATCAACATGGAGTCGAGAAACTTCTT
This sequence comes from Paracoccus marginatus, assembly GCA_900065295.1. Taxonomy (NCBI): domain Eukaryota; kingdom Metazoa; phylum Arthropoda; class Insecta; order Hemiptera; family Pseudococcidae; genus Paracoccus; species Paracoccus marginatus. The sequence continues at coordinate 6,413 of FIZT01047539.1, forward strand.
TATCGGCGTGAACCATTAGAAATATAGGCGGTTTTGCTTTTAATATTAATGGCTTCTTGTTTTCAAATGGTTCCCGAAAGGTAGCTGTCTACTTTTCGACATTCATTCGAAGAATACAATACGTACAGCTTGATACTCTCGTCTCGTATCTCTTCTCTTGATGTAACTTGAACTAGACAAACATTTCAGGTCTATTTCCCCAGCTCGTCCCTTCAGTAAAGATATAGGACTGGTGAGTGATTTGTGCTATTTAGTGGTGTATCTATTTTCGTTACGGCTCCCCTCTGAAGCAGGGATGGGTTAAAAGGAGATGGAAAAATGAGAGTCCCCTAAAATGCCACCAGGGGCTTGAAATTTGCCGAATCGTTAGTTAAGATTTTTGAAACTTTTTCACAAATTTCTACTATTCAGATGAATTCTGTATGAGAGAAGTATGACGTGAAATTTAAAAAATCATTTCAACGAAAAAACAAATTTTTTTCGAAGAAATTATATTGTCTAGAGCTTTTCAAAAAAAGGTTGTTGAATTTTCATGCTATTGAAAGAGGAGTATAAATTTTTCATGAAGTCGTAATGAATTTTTTGAAATTTTTTTTTTTCAAAAATCTATACTGAAACTTTTCCATTGTTTGGTTTTTTGAAAATTTTTTTTAAATTATAAAAAAAAATTATTTCAATTTTTTTCCAAAAATTTTTTGACATTTTGATCGACTTTTTTAAATTTTTGAAAAAATTTTGCAACTTTTTTTTCAAAAATTTCGTCATTTTTTTTTTAAAATTTCGTCAATTTTTTTTCAAAAATTCTTCCATTTTTTCAACAATTTTTTCAATTTTTTTTTTTACTCAATTTATTTCAATTCTATTTCAAAAAAATTAAGCATAATTCTATCTGAAAAAAATTGCTCAATTTCTGTTTCAAAAAAGTGTTGCAAATTTTCCTTAAAAAAAGAGCATACTTTGGAGCGAATTTTTCTGAAAAACTGAGGATCATTTTCTGAAAAAAATTGTCCAGTTCACCATTTTCAAGAAGTTGAACAACACTGACAATGAGTTCAATTTCTTCCAGAAAAATTGCGTGTAATTTTTTGCAAAAAACACGAGCTCATCTTTTTCCAAAAATTGCATTTTATAAACATAGTGATTTTTCACAAAAAAATGAGTTTGTTCGACCCCCTCCCCCCCAAGACAAAACAATTTTCAGAAGAATTGAGCATAATTCCTTTTTTCATTGAAAAATTGCTTGGCAAAAATTCCATTCACTCGCACTCTCAAGATCCTACTTTTGATTGGGCAGCGACGGGCCACAATGGAACCAAAAATCTCGCCCAAAACCAGCGCATATAAACTTGGGGTAACATTCTTTCATCGCAAAGAAAAAGTAACCACATTTTACCCGCAGATTAGAATCTCAGCCGCTGCGAAATTTTCATCTTTCGCTTCGTAAATCTGACGATAATTACAAATAGATAAAACTAAATGTACGTATAAGATTCGTCGCTCAAGATTTTTTTCCCACTTCGCCATTGCGGTCGTGGGCACATAAACACCAAAGAGCCGGCTCGTGTACGTCGTCGTCGACTGGTAATGAACTCCTATTGTGATATCAATGGGCCTAAACTACGATATTCGCGCGACAAGTTTCGGTGGCAAAGATAACATTTATTGTTCTGTTTAGCGAGAAAAATCCCCTCGGAATTCTCGTATAATTTTTATTCGTGCTCGGAACGCGGCACCGAGAGCGTTTCGGCTTCGCTTTTTGCACAAACACTTCGTCAAAAACTTGTTGGATTAAAGCGACGTTACGACGGTATCCTTTTTTCGTCGACGCGCGCGGCAGGGCCCGGCACGCGGGGGCCCTTTTTTGTCGAAACACTTCTAAAAATAATTTCCTCCACGAGCGCGTTCGCTTTGTTCTTCAAAACGCCATAAATAACCAAGCCCAACGATAATTACCCGATTATTTTCAAAAAACATGTAAAATTATAGGTTTTCTACGAGCCGATGTAATTCGGAAAAAAAAGGAAAGGAAAAGAAAAAGCTCGTCGAGCACGTATTTTTTCCCCTTATAAATACGAGCATACAGTACCTATATATATAGTCGTCGGTACGATATAAATTCAAGTCGAGTAGGTATATAGCTGTATGGACTGAAGGTCGTTGCGTTCTTAATCGACTCTATACAGCGCCGTTTGAAATTTATATAAAAATCAAACCGAGCCCTTATAGTACTATGCCATATAGCTTTCGCATGTGCAAATTAAATTACATTCTAATTGCGGCGGATCGCGTTCGAATATTTTCATTGAAAACAGTTACGTACTATAATTTCGACGTTGTTATTGTAGCCAGCCGGGCACATCGGTTCGAAAAACCGCATTAATTCAGCGAATCGTTTAATTTACGCGGCTGCGGGGAGGTTTGCCTTCGGCGTTGAAATTTCGTTCGCTCTAAATGGCCTTATAGTTTAATCGAACAGGTCTCGAGGATAAAGAAGAATTACAATAAGTCGTGATTTTTTTTTTGCCCTAGCACTCTTACCCTTTTTCTGCAACCTTTGCCGCACGATTCGGTGGACTGTGCGGTAGGCTTTCTGTATATTTACTTATATAAAAGACAGATTTCCTCCTTCTGATGACTGCGCTGCTATATTCGGGGGGCTTTAATTTGAAAAAGAAATCTAAATGAGTCGACTGTGTTGTGTACGCCATGCCATGCCATGCCATGCCATGCCATGCCACTCGTACGTTCGGCGAGTTACTACCGTTTCCATCCGCGCTGCAACCTTTTACACGGCTATGTGTATGTAAATTTATGTTAATGCAACGTTTTAGCCTGTTAATTTAAACTTCAACGTCTGTTTTACAATAAATTTACACTTCGATGAATAAAGACGCGAATTCTAAGATGTGGTGCTTCGCAGACAATACCTACTGCCGCTATAAGACAACCAAACTCGTCCTTCTCGGCCCCCACACGCATACCCCCCGCCAAAATCATGGAAAATTTGGGTAACTTTACGCGGTTTCACAACCACTCGTTGGGGCTTCGTTTGAAAAATTCTCTTCGCCGCTCGTACGCCGGTATTAAAGTCGAATCGTTTACTCGAATCTTTCTCTGATCTCGTTTTGCGCGCATCGGCATCATCTGAAAAGAGACGACGCGACAAGCAAACAACAAGCGAAAAAATTGCACCCAAATCCTCATTAAGTTAATCTCAACCGCCTGCTCGCGTCTCCGGCCCACCGGGGGCCGGGAGTCGAAAAGAAATAACGCGTGTTTCAGATATCCTCTGTTATTTACGATCGTCCGTACACTGAACCAGCAGATCCGCCGCCTTTGCGTTTTGTCTTCTTTTTTTCTCCTTCACGACCGGACACGCGATACGCTTTTTTTCCTTCATCGACCGCGCGCGAGAGTCTAAGAAGTATAAATTGGCTGAAATTTATACGACGTGCCGGAAAAATAGTATTTAACCCGTATTGCCCCGCATCAAATGCCATGTCGACGTTTCAAAAACATTACTCAGCCGCGTGTACCATATACACCACGTAGTATACGCGTCTACGAACCATAATACGTAGTGTAGGTACTCGTGTATTATATCGTTTCGTTTTGCACCCGCGAAACTTAACAATATTGCTTTTTGTACGCCGAGAATATTTTCTACAATGGGGTCCACGTTCTGCACGCTGCTCGACACGATATTCTTTCTTTGTCGTGTTTCTGCATAACTATACAGGGTGTCTGCTGAGTGGCCTGTCAAGCTTAAAATTGGATGATCGGGTACCACTAAAAAAGAACTTGTTGAAGTGGTTGCCTATGCCTACATTATTACGTTGAAAATTTAGGGACAAATTTTAATTTAAAAAAAAATCGAATCGAAGGAAATTTTCAAGCATAGAGATGAGTAGTAAATTGCAAATTGAGCAAATGTTGTCATATTCAATTTTTGGCCAACTTCAAAATTGAAGGGGCTACCCCAGAATGTTGATTGAAGAAAATTATTTTTAAAAAAAATGTAAGGAAATGAATGGAGGGTTGAAAATTGAATGAATTTTGTTCTGTACATGATTTGCCTATTTTGAAAATTGAAGGGGCTAGCGCTAGGTGATACGTAACACTAAAATTTCTTTCAAAATTTGAAAAACAAAAAATTAAATACACCCTTTAAAAATTTTAATGAAAAAAAAATTGAAACTTCATCTTTAAAACTCTCATATCCAAGTAGGTACAGTTTAGCTGTATCAAAAATAACTGATCATCAAATTGCCCAAAAAAGTTTTCTCAACACCGAACTCAGTTGGATTTAATAATTTTCAGGCGTAAAAATTATCCCAAAATTTTTGAAAAAATATAAAATGTTTTCAAAAAGATTTTTTAATAAGTGAATCTTTCGCGAACGACTGAATCAGTCTGGAAGCGAATCGTTCGCGAATGACTGAATCAGTCTGGAAGCGAATCGTTCGCGAATGACTGAATCAGTGTAGAAGCGAATCGTTCGCGAACAACTGAATCAGTGTGGAAGCGAATCGTTCGCGAACGACTGAATCAGTGTGGAAGCGAATCTTTCGCAAATGACTGAATCATTCCTGAAGTTGATCGTTGGCAAACGATTGATTCTTTCTGGAAATGAATCGTTCACGAACAACTCAATCAGTCTGGAAGTGAATCGTTCGCGAACGACTGAATCAGTCTGGAAATGAATCGTTCACGAACGAATCAATTAGTCTGGAAGCAATCGTTCGCGAATGACTGAATCAGTCTGGAAGCGAATCGTTCGCGAACGACTGAATCAGTTTGGGAGCGAATCGTTCGCGAATGACTGAATCAGTGTGGAAGCGAATCGTTCGCGAACGACTGAATCAGTGTGGAAGCGAATCGTTCGCGAATGACTGAATCAGTGTGGAAGCGAATCGTTCGCAAATGACTGAATCATTCCTGAAGTTGATCGTTGGCAAACGATTGATTCTTTCTGGAAATGAATCGTTCACGAACAACTCAATCAGTCTGGAAGTGAATCGTTCGCGAACGACTGAATCAGTCTGGAAATGAATCGTTCACGAACGACTCAATTAGTCTGGAAGCAATCGTTCGCGAACGACTGAATCAGCATGGAAGTGAATCGTTCGCAAATGACTGAATCATTCCTGAAGTTGATCGTTCGCGAACGATTGAATTATTTTGGAAGTGAATCGTTTGTGAGCGACCGAATCACTCTGAGAGTGAATCAATCGCGAAGAATTGAATCACTCTGGAAATGAATCGTTCGCAAACGATTGAATTATTTAGATAGTGAATCATTCACGAACGAAAAAATCGCTCACTATTAATCATCTAAGAACGACTGACTCACTTAGTAAGGGAGTCGTTCGCGAACGAATGATTCCCTTTCAAAATGAATCATTCGTGAACAATAAAAAAAACTTCGAAGGCGAATCGTCTGAATCATTTTTGAAATGAACCGTTCGCGAACAACTGAATCACTTTGAACATGAACCGTTCGCAAATGACTGAATTACTTGAAAAATGAATCTTTCATGGTCGGCCGAATCACTTTCAAAAATTATTTGTGAATGATTTGATCATACAAGGAATGGATCATTCGCCAAGAGTTGATTCATTTTTAAATTGAATTTGTTTGTGAGCGTTCGAATTACGTATACTTTCACGAGTAAGTCGTTCTCGAGTGATCGAAATGATTTAAAAATAAACCTTGCAAAACTGGAACTTACTTATTCAACACCTCATCCCTTACGATTACGAACGACGCGACGTGTATATGAATAATGGAAACATTCGACTCTCACTCGAAGTCAACAAGAAGGTTTCCCACCGACTATCGTTGCGTATTTTTACCCTGGCCAGTCGAATTTTGCGATTTAAAGTTTCATTTGAACGTTATCTGAAGCACGGTCAAGCGTTCTAGACCGCATGATACTCACTTTTCTTATTGAAAAGAGAAAAAAATATTAAAAGTGGCTGCGGCACGATGACTTAGGCACGGTAAAAGGGTCTCCCTATGGAAACGGTCAGAATAAAAATGTAGCCCGTAATCTTTCTTTTTGAGCTGACACGATACGGGTGCTGCCGGATCGGACTCGTGGTGCGGTTTCGGTGCTCATGTGGCGCGGTGATGGGTGAATTTCTACGCAATCAAGTTTAATGTCATGTTGCGATACGTGCGGTATAGTGTGCGCGAAAAAAGAGCGAAAAAAACGGAAATTCAGCGACATGACACTGGTCCCACAGCTGCCAATCTCTCTCGGCGGGAAGTGGAATTTTAAACGCAGCTCGTGAGTATACGTCCACCGATACCGAGGGATATTCTCTGAATAGACATGATTTCGATTTGATGTGACAGTGCGGAATTTAATAACACCTTATATTCGGCTTCCTTCACTTTTCTGTATTTTGCGAATTTTTCCAGTATCAAGTAAACCTTTTTTTTTTTTCAATTTCCTCGAGAGTTGAATCTCCCCCGTCGGCGCAACGAACCCATCGATTAACTCGGCGGTTTACCCTGGTGAGTTTTCTTTTACCGCTTCGGGTTAATTTATTAAGCTAGCTAGAATTTGGCCTGGAAACGTATACATCATAAGAAGAAAATAGCGACGCGAGGGAAAAAAGCTATAAATGTTCATTCGGCTTGTGCTCCTGCGGCTCGGATTAATCATCGAGAGGCCGCAGAAGCCAACCATTAAAAATGGTTTACAATCCGAGCACTCAGTTTTAATATTAAACTTGGTAAACAATAGAGCAACATCTGCTATATCTGTAAGTTTGTAGTGGTTTTTTTTTTACCGAAGAAATTTTTTTTTATGAAAATTGTAAATTGTACGATTGAACATGTGCTCTCTCGCAGGCTGGATTCCATTTGACGCGGATGAAAATTGCCCCGGCTGGATTGAATTTCGAATAAAAAATTCGCCTTTCGCGGTATCTAGACACGGTATTAAATTCTCGAACAGTACACGTGTTTCGCGCGACATCAACTTAAAGAGAAAGCACTTTCGTTCGAGGTTTCTTTTCCTCTCTGGCAATCTCGAATAAAATTTTTCCCCGTGTTAAATAGATGCCGTTCGAAAAAGTATTAAAATGTTTATTCGTTTGGGGATCCTTTTGAGAAAAATTTCGCCCGACTCAAAGTGAAATTATTTTCCTTTTTCCCCCTTGCTCTACGCATAAACTCGCTGTGCGCAATTACGAAAAATGAGTAATTTTTTACCGCGTTTATTCGTTCTCTCATCTTTTTTCCTTTACTCTTTTTTTCTCCATCGTTGTCGTCGACGTTATTTGGTGCGATTATGTGTGATGAAACTGGTATACTCGTATATTTATTTTCGGGACTTTCGTCGTCGCGCTGCGAAGCGCAAGAAAATGTTAAAATGTACATTTACGTCCATTACGATATATCATAAGAGTGGAAAGTTGGCGGCACGGCCATTAAATAAAAGCGCTCTTTTGGAACAATATTCTTAAGTGAATTATTTCAACACTTAAACGGTACTTGTGGCCAATTTAGGTTTTATATAGGGTTGGATTTGTGTTTTATCGAGTACACATTTCCATCGGTACACAGCTTCTGGCTTTTCATTAGGATTAAAATTCATCCGCAGGGTTTGTACACTAATAAGTGGGTAGTACTTTGGAGTATCGTCGTTATACTTAGTATCTATATGAATTTAATCTGCATCCAGTTCAAAAGCTTCACTAATGGTACTCGTACGTACGTGTGCGTACTATACGAGCGCATTTTCTTTTTTCCTATCAAAAAAGTAATTATTTGAGAATTTTTGAGTGTTTTTCATGCAGGCAAGGTGAAGGTGGGAGAAGGCTATATGTGCCACTGTTTCGCTTCCAAACAGCAAAAAGGGGATATGACATGAAACGTCGCGTTCGTGCTTCGATGAGAATCTGTTGATATATCAGATAAGCTGGCCTGTTTTGAAGAAGTTCAAAGACCAGTGCAGAGAATTTCAGTCTCTATTTAGGTTTAGTCAAGGGAGAGAAATAAGTCGATATTTTTACTTCCTTTATTTTTTTTTTCGCAGAAAAATTAGAGAATTTACAATACTTAGTTGTGGGTGAACGATCCTTTGGAATTAAACTGATTACTGCCTCTTCAAAGGATTCGCCTTTCAATACAGTCATTGAGAACGATTCATTTCGATTCATTTTTTTTAAAGTGATTTAATCGTTTGCGAACGATTCATTTTCAGAGTGATTCACTAGTTCACGAATGATCAACTTTCAAACTGATTCAGTAGCTTATCAACGATTCACTGCCAAAGTGATCCAGCCGTTCGGTAACGAGTCATTTTCGAATTGATTCCCAATTCAGTCGTTCGCGAACGATTTACTTTGGGAGTGATTCAGTCGTTCGCGAACGAATCACTGTGAGAGTGCTTCAGTCGTTCGTGAACGATTCACTTCCAGACTGATAAAGCCGTTTACTAATGATTCCCTTCCAAACTGATTCAGTAGCTAATGAACGATTCACTTCCAAGCCGTTCGCGAACGAGTCATTTTCGAAGTGATTCCTGATTCAATTGTTCATGAACGATTCACTTTCAGAGTGATTCAGTCGTTCGTGAACGATTCGCTTCCCGACCGATTCAGTCGTTCGCGAACGATTCATTTCCAGAGTGATTCAGTCGTTCGCGAAAGATTCATTTTTGGAGTGAATTAGTTGTTCGCGATCGATTCACTCTCATAGTGATTCAGCCGTTCGCGAACGAGTCATTTTCGAAGTGATTCCTGATTCAATCGTTCATGAACGATTCACTTTCATAGTGATTCAGTCGCTCGTGAACGATTTGCTTCCAGACTGATTCAGTCGATCGCGAACGATTCATTTGTGGAGGGATTCAGTCGTTCGCGAACGATTCATTTGTGGAGTGATTCAGTCGTTCGCGAACGATTCACTTTTGGAGTGAATTAATTGTTCGCGATTGATTCACTCTTCACAGTGATTCAGTCGTTCCCTGACAGTTTTCGTTCGGAATGAGTCTGTCGTTCTCGAACGATTTTCATTTTATGTGCAAGTGGCTCGGTTTTTTTCGAATGATGTAGATTTGTTCACCCCTCCCCGCCCTGCTTTATAATTTATCCAATGTAAAATCACTTGTTGTATGTGCGAGTACGTATACGACCTGCTATATTATAGCAAGTCGCTGTCTCCGAATTTCGATAGTATAGGTACCATATTGACGTTTCATTACGTCAAAAAATTATTACCTGCCATTTTCAGCGTGTAAAAGATTTAATGACGCAAAAATTGATGTTTCTCATTTTTTTTTACAATTTGATTCCTGATCGTAAATTTTTATTCGTCTTCGAAACGAAACATTTGAACGTCAGATAATTTTATTCGCGTATTAAATTTCGATCGTATGCGCAGTACCTATAAAAATTTTTATTCGTCCTGCCGTCGATCCACTAGATAAGTAGTGAGAGAAGTTAGTTCGAGAGCTTCAGTGAGCTCCGAATGAATATCTTCTTTCGACTTTTCTTTAGACCTTTGATTACGTACGTAGTATCCACGCGAATGCTCACGAATCGAAATTTTCAAACCGAAGGCGCTCTCTCGAGCCATTAAATTTTTTCGTATAAATTTCTCCGCCCCGCTGACGGGTCATGTTACGGTGGCGCTTTTTTTCGCCCCGGAAACATTTTAATTTATGCGACGTCTCGTGCTAAATCAAAATTAAACCTTTAATTGGCCATTTATTCGTATTACTCGGTCAATTTGAAATAATAGTCGAGTCAGCTCGACGCGAGCTTGCGCACGCTTTTTCGAAAACTTTTGCGGCGCGCGCTTAGATTGTATTATAAAGATTTGGTAATACGAAATAATGTAATTCTAACACGAAAAATAGGTTTTAAATTCATAAGCCTTGGCACGAAAACGGGCTGACGTTCGATAATGCCTGCGGCGCGGCGACGACGATACGATTACTTTTATGGCGAAATTTGTCGCACGTAAAAAAGCCGCCCCAGCTTGGTCGCGTAGCCCGCCCGGCTCCGGCTTCGGCACGATCGCATAATCTGATAATTTAGGCTCGGAACGCGTCGAAGGCGGGCCCCCTTCCCTCCGCGGCCAACTTTAATTTCTTCTATCTTCTCTCTTTCGAAGTGTAATTAAGAACTTTGTCAAGTTTAATGAGTTACCCGGTCGAGCGAGAGGGGGTTAATAAAATTAATATTACCGAATTCAAGACGCGAGTTCGGTCTCGTGAGCACTCTTACACAGCCTTCGCGCTCGCTTTCTGCCGTCGCCGTCGCGTTCATGCTAATAGATGCGAATTACGTGAGCTGTATCGTCGTCGAAGTCGAAACCTTTCGCCCAGCTCTTCGGGTAGGTACCCGGTTGCCGATATAGCTCCTCTTTTTTCACAGATTCGTTTAATGAAGCGAATAATTTTATACTCATTCGAGATATGGCTCGCGGTACTCTCGACTTCGCTTCACTTTTATAATACCTTGTACGTCATTACGCGAAGATAATTTTATAAGCGATTACTTTATACGAGTATATAAATTTTATGCAGCGAGATTCCGTTCTACTTACCCGTCCTTTTCGCTGGTACAGGTTCGTATCTATTCTGGAGGTAGTAAAAACGAGAAGATATAGTTTCCAATTTTCTTATCGTCGAGTAAAAATCATCGAGTTTCGAGCGACTCGCGGATAATTATCAATTTAATATGTAAAAGAAAAATACACGAAGGACAAACTCGAACTAATAATTATTTTTTTCCGCCAAAGATAAACGAAGTACAATTTGACGTATAAATTGAGCAAATGAAATGAAGATATGGTTTAGTCGGGGGAAATAAACGCGACAGTAAAAAATTCATCTTGCGGAAAATTTGATTAATTCATTTCACAGCAGAGTTTTACGGCTACCCACGCATGCTTTCCGATCACGGAAGTACTTTTGGTCAAAACTTTTTAATTCGCAGGCCCATAGGGAGGTTCGAAAAGATATTTTTTTTGGCAGAAATTGAGGTCTACGTGCGAGAATATTAGCTCATTTGAAGGGAGGTTTTCTTGATATCATCGCTTGGGCTCATGTTACAGTGATTTATAGTGCGAGAGGGAAATTTTGTGTAGGTATACATATATATTTTCCCTCTTAATTTTTCCAAAGTAAATAATAATGTAATCAAATTCAAGTTTTTTTCCTTTGATAATTTCGTAGGAAAAATTTCAATTTGTCGGATTTATTGCTTTTTTTGGTTAAAATAAATCATTTTTCTGAATTTCCGCAGCGTTATTATCCTTATTATTTTCCTAAATGATTCAATCGTTCACCAACGATATACTTCAGGAATGATTCAGTTGTTCATGAACGATTCACTTTCCAAGTGATTCAATCGTTTGCAGGAAACGAAACTCATGTTTACATTCCCCGGGGGGGGGTG
>FIZT01047548.1:0-18732 GCA_900065295.1 Paracoccus marginatus
CATCGCTATTTCCAAACTTCAAGGGGGAGGAGGCAGGGGTTATTATTAATCGATTTGGTTGAAATTTTCAGGGATTTTTTTTTTCATGATAGGTAACCATTTTAGGGAGTAGCCAATTTTTTTTTCGAATTTTCAAAATAAAGGCCACCCTAATGTAGTATGTCGCGATTCAGACGAGGGAGAGAAAAAAGATCAAATATTTTTTGGGGTGATTTTCACGAGTTTCGATTTCAATTTTTTGTCCCAAAGATATCCGCAACATTTTTGAAATTTTTTCCATTTTTTGGAAATTTTTCCCACGATATTAAACATTTCCAAGCTTAAAATAATTTTTAGAAATTTTTGATTTTTTTTTTTTGCATTTTCAACGTTTTTACAATAATGTGGAATTGTACGCTTCTTTTGAAAAAGTTTTTCAACTCAAAATTTTTTTGATTTTTTGACAATTTGAATAAAAAAATTTCTTGATTTTTTTGAAATTTTTATTAATTTTTGGCCGTTTTCAAAATACCTACCATTTTTTTCTGAATTTTTACGACTTGTCATCAATTTTTGACATTTTTTTACGACTTGAAATTTTTATTTTCGAATTGGCGATTTTTTTTTCAACACTCTTCTACACGTATTTTTAGAACTTTTTCAGATTTTTTCCTCGATTCAATTTTTTTTTAAGTTTCTTAAAACGTTATTTTTTGATTTTTTTAAACAATTTTTATGATTCTCCAGAAATACAAAATTTGTTGTACATATTTGATTTTTTCAAAATTTTAAAAAATTAATCACAAATTTTTTCTAGTTTCAGAGAACTTTTCAAAAAAAAATTTTCCCTCAATTTTCGACACTTGAAAATTTTCCACCCCTTCGTTACCATCCGATCATTCCTCATGCCACACCGAGCCCTTAGCATTCCACCTAAGTCGCATTCAAAACCTTCAAACTCGATCCAACGGACACAAATCAGCACCAGCGAACACATTTACAAAGGTCGTTCGAAATCCGGCCACGCCGACATGATAATAAATCTAGCCGATTTCATAAAAATCGTCGCATACTTGACCCTTCTAAACCCAGCAGCGTAAATTTCACCTTACACTTTACACGTTCGAATACATAATACAGTACATCCAACGGTAGGTAGTAAATAAATCCGAGGCTTCTGTCTGCATCGAGGAACAAACATCGTATAATGATAAAAACGGCACCGAGTCACCGGCCCAACCACCGCAACGACAGTCGACACCTGAGATATTGAAGAGTGAAAGTACACATATACATGTACATGTAGTGTACATGAGCGACAAACCTCCATCTACTACATACGAGCGTCATGTATGGGTAAAAACAACGCTAATAAACCTACGTACGCGTTGATTAAAGAGTAAATTTAAACGGTGACGTAAGATAAATGTACACGTACAGCCTGATGGCTTAAATGTAGCTATTTTTCAAGCTGAAAACCAATTTCTCGAACGAGCCAGCCAGAGACTTGGGTAACGAATATTTTTCCCAATGATATGACGATATGACGATATTTTTGAAGATTCGGTTTCGATTTCGCGGTACGTTGCCGCGGAGATGAAAAATTGCTCGACCAAAGGAATATAATTATGGGAGCTAGCGCGGGCAAATGCGCCACCGATTCGTAATTAGCATCTGGAAACCGCGTTTTCAAGATTCGTTTCGTAGCAGCAGAATAAAAATCCGTCTTGGATAGGCTGCCGGCGAGGTAGGGGCGGGTGGTAGAGTGCGAGATAGATATTCGAGATTGGGTATAATCGTAAAATAAACATAAAAACGGCCTTGTTACCAAGAACCGCAATTAAAAGAATATTAACATAAAAATGTTGCGCATTTAATGCACAGTCAGAGAGCGCGCCGTCGAGCCGGTGTTGCCAAATGGTGCATTTTTCGCGCTTACGTATAGGTATAGACGTATACATACACAGGTAGATAAATGTAGCCGCTTGCACGGGTACGCTGAGGTAATACCAAGTCGAAGGTATCTACGTTGATCTTGATAGAGACACGACGAAGAGTAACATATTACGTGGGCGCCCGTCACCGTCGTCGTCGTTGCTCGCTCGGCCAATACGATTACGAATTTTTTGATTTTGCTCATACATGACTCATTGTATATGCCCCACGCGTATTACAACTAATAAATCTCCGATATCGTATACGGAATTGGAAATTAAAGCGACCGAAAAAATAATATAGCACACGTTGACGCTTCGATACGAACGAAACAGAATAGGTAAATCGAGGCCTCGTCGCAATCTCCACCAAAATCCTGTACACATAACCTTTGACTACCTAACGAGTATACGTAAGATAAAAAATCATAAGTATCTAATGCTCCTACGTAACTAAACAATGAACACGGCGAGATGACTCGAGGGTTTCAAACGAAACGCATACACGTACATGCACGTCAACCTCACCAACCATCCATACCTACATAGGTCTCGCCGCTATCGCCGCACAAAAGAATCAAACGTTATGGCTGAACAGAAGGGGAGAGTTAAAATGTACCTAAGAGAGAGACGAGCACAGCATAGTATAGCCAGGTGTAGCAGGTAGCAACACACGGGAGGGTGCTAATGGAATTTCAAAGTATAAGGATCTTGATTCAGGTGCACACTGATACGAATACTACGCTACTCACTGTTCTTCAGCACTCCGACACCCGCCCACACCCTTGACGCGTCCGTCGGCCCGTCAAGGAGTCAATATACCGTATGTCAGGTCTCACAGGTATTCCAAACGTACCGAATAGGAAACTTACTACAGCACTACGAGGTTCTAAAAAAAAAATGCCTGGTCAAGCAAGTGTAACGTTAATCGTACGTACCCTCGCGCGCACTTGGGTTATTTTTAAAATCACATTTAATCAACACGCAGGCCTATTCGTACGAAAGGTATACGCTCGTAGGTATAATGGTAGAGCAGGCCGAAAAAAAGTTCTTCAAATTACCTAATTGCTCGCATAGCTATAGGTATAACGTACTGTACACCGAGTAATGGCTATTATTCCAAAATATTATACTGTCTACTCTGCGCGTCACGACTATTACACGCTTCTTGTTAATTTTTAACCAACCGAGTGATATTTGCATAAGTGAGTGTCTGTCTTGCGCCTCTCTATCCCAGAATAAACCTGCTCATCGTCGGGAAATTATACACGAAAAAATTACATCGAGTGTTACCTACTACCTACTAATACATTTCAAGTTCATAGCTCAGGTCTTTCTATAAGCGCATACGTACAAGTGCATACTGTGAGTAAATGAAAATCGCGATGGAGCGTCAATTGGAGTAATTAACGGGTGTAGCTTCCTGGGTGTCTGATTCGTTGATTATCGAAAAACTTTACCAAACGCCTATATCTATTTACCTTGCCATTTCATTAGTGGGTAAATAACGAAATTCCAAACTGCCCATATTCCATGACGTGATCTTGACTAGAAAAATGCCTTGAATAAAAAAATGAAAATCTGACAAATCTATCGTACATATGAAGGATCCACGAAATGAACCAGGTATGAGTCCAAAATTTTTCGAACTCGAGATTTTGGAATATTTGCATTTGTCTTGAAGACTAAAGAGTACTATCCAAAAATACCAAAATCTCGAGTTCGAGAAATTTTGGACTTACCTGGTTCTTTCCATGGACCCTTCACGTGTAAAGAAAAGTCCTCAAGGTTCAAGACACCGATTTTTAAAAAAATCATAGTAATTTCTCTCTTCCTCAAAAAAATCCTCCTCCCACTCTCGAAACATTCAAAAAATTTTCAAAAAATTTCAGAATTGGTAAAAAATACTGGTGAACAACTGGTTTAAAAAAATTTCAAACCCAAAAAATCCATTATTAGTTTAACCGCTATTGCTGGCACTAATTAAATTAATATTTAAATTTAAAATTATATTTTGCTTCAACTCTCTTGCTAGAAAAAAAATTGACAAAAAATATTTTGACAAAAAAAAAACAAAAAAAATTGAATCACATAGAATTAATTGAAATAAAAAACAATAAAAATTGATTTTTTTAATTGATAACAATACTTGGCTTCATGAAAAAATTCAAAAAATTGAAAATTACGGGTTCCACGAAAAAAATGCCCAATCTCTTTGAAAAAAGAAATTCTTTTGAAAAAAAATCAAAATTTTCGTGACAAAAATCTTTACAGCACAAAAAACAACTACGATTAGTGTTGTCAAAAGGCCCAAAAAAAACATTAAAAATCCTCAAAAATTTAGTGCGAGGCTCGGGGTAGGGGGGGGGGGGGTTGACCTTTGAAAAAAATTTTATATTCAAAAAAATCTTTTTAAAAAAAATGAAAAATTGGGGAAAAAAATTTCTTGCAAGATGATCAACGAATCTAATTTCTTTTCATTTAAAAATTACCAAAAAAAAATTCTAATGAAAAAATTATGGAAAAATTTCCCCTAAAAATTTTCAAAATCATGAATTTTTCTCCCAAAAAAATTTACAAATATTTTTTTACAGCTCAGAGGGGAGAATCAGAGAAAATCTCGGAAAAATAATTCTAATAAAGATCAAAAAGACTATTTTCACTTTATCGATCTCAAAGAATGACCAAAATTACCAGTTTTTCGCCAATTTTTGAAATGTAAGCCGCTCGTAACTCCTCCTTATCGCCCTCTAATCCGAGCTCGAACCACTAAATAAATTTTTCCCATTCGATTGCCAATCATTTTCACTCCTTCAGGTGCACCTTATGGATGAATTCATCTCAAAAACCATCGCTAATCACTCTACTGCTTTCATTTTGGTATTATTCAAACGATATAGTGGAACTACTCGACGAAGTAATTTTCGAAAATACTTTACACGTGGAATTCTATACCATGGACCTCCTACAGGTTGACTTCATGGTAACCCATGGAGGGTTTAAAATCACCCTCTTTTGTTTACTCGGCTTAAGGGAAACAGAAAACAAAAGAATTACGGATTCTTTGTACAGACTTACGTAAGTATAATAAGAAGAGCACTTGTCGAGTACTCTCGACGATACATCGAGTTATCGGTCCGATGCACATAACATCCGTGCTCGTTTCCAGTCTGCGGTATGATTTGATTTGACGAGATAAAAAAAAAGTGCAATAAGAAAGATCGGCTAGTCTTATGTGGCGCGAATACACAATTTCGGCGACCGAATGTACCGAATGAAAATACCTTGCGAGTCGACCGACGCATCGATGATAAACCACTACCGTACGTAATGCTTTCTGGTAAATGACCACAACACTATTATGTGAACGGTAATTCATTTACATCAATATTTACTTAGCGTTTAGTGGACGTGCCTTGTGAACTTATAACTTGGTGATTTTTTTTTTCTTTCTTTTCTTCGACTCGACGTCCAAGAGCGGGAGTTTTAATACAGAGGGAAGTGATAAACTGTTTGCCTTGCCGAGCGAGAGAGAAAAATAACACTTAGGTATGGTGTTAATGTACTGTACATTATGTAAAGTACACATTGTATGAAGGGAATTCTTCATCGTTTGGTAATTGGAAGACTATACACTGGGATTTGGAGTATCTTTCTTTTCATCGAGTCTGCTCGATACGTGTCTCGGGCTGTCGTTGCAAAAAAATTCACCAACCAATGTAGAATCATAAAACGTAAATTTTATCGAGTATTATTCGCTTCATTAAATTCGTCAGCCGAAGCTTATTCAGCGAAGAATTCGCCTCAAGTACTATGGACGTGCTTTAGAAAAAAAGGCAAGCTGTAAAAAAAATATACGCAAGGTAGGTACATATTTTTGGCAAGGTGTATAAACGCTGTGATGCGTACAAGCACGTGCGTATAAGTGATCCCATAAAATAAAATAAAAAGCTGGTTTGGCCGGTCAAAATTTCATTTTCGCTTTGCTCGCCAACATGTGCGCATACATGCACATTGCACATACATTCGGTGGCTATTTCACAATTAAAGCGTAGGTATACTACATTGCGATAGGGGAAGAATCACGGTGTAATATAAGTAAATTTTTTACTCACTTTAACGGTATCGCCGACGACGGTACGTCTTGCACGAATTCCTGCACTACGAGCACCGTTTGTCCGCTGGCTGTCTGATACGAGGTGGTATTATTGTTGAGTTGGGAAGGCTGCTGGACGACGACGGAGACGGGTCCGTTGGAGGTGGCGATCGCATCCTGGATGGAAATCTGTTGGCCGAGACCTTCAGGGTTTTGCGGATCGTACAGTATGGTCTGGCCGCCGTGCCCGGAGACGTATATCACTTGCTTGTTGTTCAGTCCGTTCTCGTCTTGGCCGTCTTGATGGTACTCGGCGGGAAAATCGTCGACTGAGACCGGCGTCATGGTGGCCAAGACGGGCGAATTCGAATTGGGTAGTTCTTCCGATGGCAACGAGTTGGCCGGCGAGACTGCGGCCGGAGGTAGAGGTGATATCCTGATATTATGGGTTTCTGGTTTTACCTGAGATTGATCGTCTACGGACATATTATGGCACAATGTGTAACACGAAACTACGCGGGTAAACTGAACGAAAAAAAAAGATATAAATTACAAAACTACGATCGAGCGAGACGATTGGTTCTTGAGAGAAAGACAGAGAAAGAAAGAGAGAGGAAAAAAACAAACGATCCGTTTCAATCACTATGAACTGTACACGGTATAGAAACGCGGATGAATTGGGCCCTGCGATAGCCACATTTTCGCGAAATTTTCCATCTGAAACACAAAACAAGAATTTCGAAAAAATCAGTTAAACGTGAACCGCAACATACGCTTCGCCTTAGCCGCCACTACAACATGTATACTAATTTCTTGGCAAACACGTCATCGTACGCGTATCGTTCGTCGAATTCTAAACCATCGTTTTCGACAACCACCAACACATACACATCAACGGGACAGACTTTGTTACGTCCATTTAGCTCGCCGATCACGTCCGTACAAAATATATGCAATTGTATTCGTCATCTATACGCTTCCACTATCAAGATGCACACATACCCATCGGGTTAATCCAACACCGAACGCCATACCAATCACGCAGGAATTAAAATATACGCCGAGCTCGCCAAAAAATATATATTCAATTACCGCATGCACGTTCGTCACAAATCACAACAATAAATCCTCGTTAAGAAACCTCACTCGGAGCACGGAAAGGCCTCTGAAGTAACTATTAGTTCCGAGGGTGGACAAAAGATCCCAAAACTCCGCTTGCTCCTCAGCCTACACCATACCGTAGTCCTTCCTTTCATCTTTCACTTCACACTTCACGATACGGTATACGCACAGGTACATTCATACCCGTCGGCCCGCACAACTCGTAAACACTTTCCAGACAGGGTTGCCAAATCTACCCTCTATGGGCCTAGTACGCTGCACAAGTGCACATCCAACGCGGGTGGATGAAGGCACACAATACCTTCGAGCTAACGTACATCAGCAACAGCAGCGTTACCAATTATAGGTATTACTCGAGCTGTACCGAAGAATACCAATAGCTTTACGTGGACGAGTAATAAATTCGAAAAATTCCCTATCCTAATGAGAGTACCTGACTCTAACCGCGTCGATTTAGAAAGAGTAATTAACATTGCCATCATCGTTAGAATCGTTGTCGACGACGCGACGCTTCGATGTCGTTTTATTGTCAATATTTACCATTTAACTGTACATATGTGTACGTCGCATTGGGCTAATTCAACCACGTTTCACTGAGGCCAAAGATCAACTTCATGATGAAACCATAAAAATCATTTACCCGACCATACCTATACCGTATTATGAATCGTTGATTAAATGCGTATCTGTAATTCCTTTTTCGCCCACAAAAAAATACGTATCTTTTGAAAGCTGCATATGAGTACGTGTACGTCCGCAATTCGTGTTGGGTAATAGGGTTATTTAGCGGAAGGCAGAGGGGAAGGGAAGGGGTTAAATTAGTTGGACACGAGCGCGCATTTAATTGGAGAAATAAAATGAACTCACAATCGCAGTTTTTCCAGCACAAGTGATAATAGAATGATCGATAATCAACCTATTGAGGTTGGTCAAGGAGGAAGTGTAGGATGAGGGGAGATTACCGATTGCAGATCGGAAAAATTGAAAAATTTTGTGGAATGTTGGGAGCCAGAGCCCTGCAGCTTTTATATTAATGAAGAATTAAAAAAAATAATCATTATTGAAAAAATAAAGAAAAAGAATTGGAAAAATTGAAAAAAAAATCAAAAAATGAAAGTAGAAGTGAACTAAAAAAAAATATACATATAGAATCGAAGGTGATACAAAAGATGGCTGAAAATTCCGAAATAAAAGAGCTAAAAAAGAAATGGGATAAAATGAGAGGAATATTGAAACGAAAGAAGTAAAAAAGTCAGGAAAAATCAAGCAATAGATAAAACAAAGAAATAAGGAAATGGAAGAAATGTACGATATGGGGGGGGGGCAAAGAGAATAAAAATTTAAGTAGAATAAACAGAGAGAACAGAAATCAAAGAAGCAAAAAAGGAAGAAAAGCAAGAAATGAAAAAGGGGCAAGAAATGGAAGGAAACAAAGAAATGCACGTGTTTTCTTCCATTTCTTCTCTTTCTTATCCATTTTCCATTTCATTGAGATTATTTCTGCTTAATCCAGTACGTACAGATTGACAAAAATGCAAAAGGGAGAAGAAATGGAAGAAAACTGAACATTCAATTTCTTGACTTCCTTCCACATGTTGTTTCCTACATTTTTTTGTGTTTACTTAGGTACTCAATTCATTCTACGTCTTTCATTTTTATGGAAGAAAGAAAGAAAATTGAAAAAGGGAATATCCAAAGCGAGAAATGAAACGTTGGGCATTCCATTTATTGGTTTTCTTTCATTTGTCTTATTTTATCCTTCTTGATTTCTCAATTTTTTTTTTTAAAAAGAAGAAGAGAAAAAAATGAAGAAAAGGGAACATCTGAGAAAACACACCGGAATTAAAATATGGTTTCTCGATTTCATTTCATTTTTAGTCCACTTCTTCCATCTTATAATTTTCCACCACCACTCCATCCCTTCCCCCAATTCTTGTCTATCACATTTTTCGATTTTTTCTCCTTTTTTTTGCTTTTCCACTCTCTCAATTGAAATCAGTGAAAAATTACTGAAATTTCGGTGAATTTTCACCGATTTTTCTGTGAGTTTCCCTCATTTTTCAGTGATTTTCGTAACATTGACTGAAAATTCACCGAAATTTCAGTGATTTTTCACTGATTTACCTGTGCTGCAATTCTGACTTTTTTCAGTGATTTTTCATTGATTCTAATTGAGAGAGTATCTCCGTTTATTTGTTCCATTTGTTTCATTTCTTCCATTCACAGGACATTTCTGAATTTTCTGAACCCCCTATTTTTTCATCAATTTTCAACACACCAACTCACCGAAAAAGCTCACTACCAACCACACAAATCATCTGAAAAAATTACCACATTTTGTACTCGACTATCCGATAATCATTAGCCACACTTACATACGTACGTATGTCGAAAACGACGATAATAAATTCCCACCAGGGACCTCGAGAGCTCTAGCCACACCAACAGAAAATTCGTCTACGCCATCGCCAGCCATCGTCGCGCCGCGCCGGAGGCATCTACAGAGGCCACAACCGCAACAGTACTTATGTACGTAGGTACTTATATTTTCGTCGAAATGCAACAACGCAACCATTAAACGACGTAAGAATGTAAATTACCGGTGTACCTACATGTGTGTATACAGTGCCTATACTTACGTACGTCTACGTACATATGTACCTACCTATACCTTGCCTAAGCACGAACCTCCTAAATGCCAGGAACAGAAGAAGTGTTTCACCTAATTTTTTTTTTGAAGTCGCATTTTTCGTTATAATCGTAAAGGTATAATTTCGTGTAAGATTATTTGATATCTATATAATAAGAATTTACGTCATATCCTTCGAGCGACATAAAAACATGTTTATGTCCATCGTTCATCCGATGTTTAAATGACTCATTTATTATAGTATTATATAAGTGAAAGCTAAATGCGTTTTTTCCTTCTACTTCTCCCTTCGTCTCTATATTTTTTTTTGTTTTCAGGAAAATCTCTATTAGAATGCAACAGTGAATTGGATTTCGAAAAGCTTTTAATGATAATTTCAGTCGAAGGTCATACACGTACGAGCACGCGTCTTTTAATACCGCATTTCGAAAATAGCGCTGTGCTGGACGTTCGTTACACGCTGGCTGTAAATCACCGGCTCAAGTATTAGCCGGCTTGTGAGGCGCGATGAATTGCGTACAGGCTTCTGGTACGTACTACGTATTATGCACTGCACAGTACATTACATACAGGCACCATAGACCGTTTTCGTCTTGGTATTTACGATAAAATTCGTTCCGCGTCTAGAACGCGACCGTAGACTATTTTATGAAACCGAATCCTCGCCAATGGTAGACTTTCAGCGACCCGTGCAAAATGCTCAAGGACACGACGAAGGAACAGCGAAAGACGCGCCAACGCTACAGTAGAGCCGGTGCGGCGAGAGACTTGTACGCTGGTGGTACAGTCAAGTCGATGAAAAACTTGCCAAAAAAAATGCACTAACCACGGTCACTGACTTTTTTCACTAACTAACCCATTTGTGTGTGGTGGATGGCGTAGGATGGAAGCAGCCAGGTACGGATACAACGATTCCGAGTATTGTTTTTAAAAACCTCTTCCCTTTAACACTGTGTGTATTCTTTTTTCGCTTCGTAATTGTCGAGTCGCCAGATGTCATTAGCACGCTATATAATGCGATTGTGGTTGAAAGAAAGGCAACGAATGGGGATAGCGAGAGAAGCTGAAATTATAACTTTCGTAGAAAACGACCACTACAACAATTGTCATTGTGGTAAATGAATTCGTATACGATTTACTTTTGTCAACCTATCAACTCGAGGGTCACTCGTCTGCCTTTTTCTTTGTTCGAGTCTTGTGTATGTTCGGAGTTTTTGCTAGCTGAGTTGAGTTCTCTTCCACTTTTTTTTGAAGCTGGTGGACGGGGGAAAGAAAATATTACGATTTTGAGCTGGTTATACGAATAAATATACCTAAGTACAGGTTCGTTGTTTTGATAAATGCATCGTAAATTTAGGTGTAGAATTGTGATACGGTTCGCTGCATAGATATATATCCTAACTGGTCGTCATTATTGACAATTACCAAGCTTGCACGAATTGTAAATACATTATGACGATATTAAACGTAAACGAACGACTGTATTATTATTTGGTACTTGTTTTTCACGTCCAATTCGACTGAAATCACTTCGTAAAAAAACAACTCAGAAATCCATTTTTTGAATTTTTTTCTAAAATTTCTTCTTCAATCCATAATAGATTTTTTCTAAAATCCTTGAAAATTTTTTTTTAATTAAAAATAATTTTTTTTTCAAAAATCCTAAAAACAAAATTTTCAATCAACATTTTCTGAAAAATTCTTTTTTATTTCTCAAATTTTGAAAGCTTATTCTCTCAGAAGTTCATACCGAAGCGGACTAAAAATTTTTTTACTGTCCAAATTGAGTGATTTCGCGAATTAGAGTGTAAGGTACACACTCATTTTTCCAATTTTCAAAACAGTGCTCGAATTTATTGAGGATAATTTTTAAAAAAATATTTTCCCAAAAAATCAATAATTTTTGAAAAAAAATTTCACATAATCCCTCCAAAAAATTCTAAAAAAAATTTATTACATTCAACCCCCCCTTCTCACTGCTCTCGAAAAATCATTCCCTTAGAGCAAGTACATACCTTTAGAGCAATCAGAACCCACTATTGAGTCAATTTCGACCCCTTGAGATCACCAACTCGCATTTTAGAATCCCGATGACGTCATGTCACCAATCCCCTCTTCTCACTTCGGTCTCACACAGACCAACATCTTCAACCAGTTTTATCATAAAGACTGCATATCATCGCGTCCAAAAACAAACCTCATCAAAATGAATATTGTAAACAAGCCACAGCTGGGTTACACATCTGAACCGAAACACTTCTGCCATTTTGCATGGAGTCAAGGTTGTGCACACTTCATACCAATATATGCATATCTGAGGCATGTTTTTTTTTCTTTCACCTCCCCTCGACGGCAATCTTCTAATTAACGCTGCGGTTATTTACGATTTTTCGTAGGCTCGCCGACATATCAAGGAATTATTCGGAGCGATATTTCTCGTCAAGGTTTTTATCTGGATGTGGTCAACTTGTACCAACAATTTCACCGAAAAGCATTGACCAAAAAGCAAAACACGGCTGGGACAGATCGCCAGTATAGGTCTAGGCTTACATAACACACCGAAGATGGCTGGGAACAGCTGCCAGCAGCGTATATCTTCGATGAACCGTAACCGCTAAAACGTATCGGATTTTACCTGAATTCGAATACATATATACTCGAACATATTATAAAGAAAAACATGTCTGATCTTTGGGCCGCAGTGAAACCATAAAAAAAAAAATGCGTACTTATCGAAGGAAGAGAGTATTTTATTTTCACTATGGAAAATACCCGCGGTCGAGTATGCGCGTATATAAACGATACAGTTAAACTCTCGTAAACAGGTGGTAAACAGGGCACCTGATTATGTCAACCAAGCATAACCCTATCGTTTTTTTCCGCGCCTATAGCCGAGGCGACGCTCGAGTTCATCTCTAATAACCGACTGAGAAAGGAGGCGAACTGTTCGACAATGTACGAAACATAATAACAGGTTGGGGTTTTTTCTTTCAGTACATAAATACGAACGTTTTATAAAATCGAAGGATTATATATGCGAACGTACGAGTATTCGTACGCGATATACGCGAGCGAGTGTGCGAATGTACGTAGAGAATTAACAAATCGTTATATTGAGAAACAATATTTCATCTTTGTGCAATTGTTTGAGTATATTATTCGGAATGGCGTCACTTTTTTTAGCACACAATCACACATCGTACGTACGTATACGTACGTCATACAAGATGGTTATTTTTTTCGTCTTTTTTTTCCTGCATCTCGGTAAATAAGAAAGCAAAATTAATTATACGAAAATACGCGCGGGTTATGATTCATTCGTCAATAATCCCGAAAGCCGAAGCCGAAACAGCCAATACGAAATATCCACACATACTGTTGCACCGCATCTCGTCGAGATAACTGTAAATTTTCGCGTTGCCGATATGATACGGTGTGCATAGAAGTTGAAAACTTTCCAATGTCAGATTTATTAAAAAATTATTCTCGTAAAATGGCACCATGGACTCGGTCGAAGATAATTTTCATATTTCACTGAGCATCATCCGCGAGCTCGCTAATTTATGCCGAGAGTTCAACTGTTCGAGAAATGGCGCTGGCGTATGGGGTTTTAGTCATAGCGATCCGCCATGTTCGAGCGTGAAATCTGACAGCTACATAATTATGGAAATAGACTCGGCTGGTGCGTGTGCGATTCCAAATACGTAAGCGAAATGGTTAATATTGGATGGAAATGTTGGCACTGGGATGAGCTGGCGACGGTTGGCGGTGGTTTTCATTATTAGGTAAGTGTGTGGAGGATTTTTTGAAGTGTAAAAAAACAAGTCGGTTTTTTTTTTAAATAGATGTTTGAAAAATATCAAATAGAAACAGAACAATTTCAAAATAATTAAAAATTTTCAAAAAAAAAAATCTTGGAAAATTCGAAATGATCATGGAACACTTTTTTAAAAAATTTCCAAAAATGACTGAAGACGTTTACAAAATTTTGGGAAATTTTCAAATAATCACTCAAGGTTTGAGGAGGGGAGGGGAGGTTCAATCTATTCAAAATAATCACAGAAAATTTTTCAAACACCTAGAAATGACTGAAAATTTTTTTAAAAAAATCTTTGAAAAACATGAAATAATCATAGAGAAGATTTTCCAAGTGTTGAAACAAAATTTTCAAAAAAAAATTACAAACATCTAAAGATGATTGAATATTTTCAAAAAAATGTCAGAAAAATTCAAAATAATTACAGAAAATTTTCAAACATCTGAAGATGGTTGAAGATTATTAAAAAGTGCTAAGAACACTAGAAAGTGAACACAGATTTCCAAAAAATTAAAAATTTCTCCCTCAAAAAAAAAATGGGAAAAAAATGAATGATCACGGAGCATCCTCAAAAATATTTTCAAACATTTAAAAATGAGTGAAGATCTCAAAAATGATGCTCAAAAATCCAAACATTTATAATGGAGGGAGAGATTTTCAAAAAAAATTCTTGAGAATTTCGAAACTAAAATATTTCCAAAAGATCTTTAAAAACATATGTATTTAAAAAATTCAAACTACGATCACAGATTTTCAGAAGGTGTTTCTAACGCTTGAAGGGGCTCAAGCTTGGGGTTTTCACGAAATGCTTAAAAAATTGAAATACCTAGGCACAGAAAACTACCAAAAAAAATTCAGGCATCTGAAAATGATTGAAGGTTTTAAAAAAATGTTCAAGATTTGTAGATCACCACAGAAGCCAGAAGGCTTTAGAAAAATGCCTGAAGGTTTTCAAAAACATGTTTGAAAATCACCAAACTATCACTGATTTTCACCAAGTGTTTGAAAATTTGAAATGATGAACACAAAAAGTTTTCAAAAAGAATTTTCAAACCACTCGCGAAAAAATGAAGAAGATTGTCAAAGAAATGATTGAAAAATTGGAAATACCTACAGTCACAGAAAACTTGGAAATATCAATTTAAAATGGCCAAAGATTAGAAAAAAGAAAGTTAAAAAAGTCCCAAATAATCACAGATTTTAAGCTGCTTTTGAACATCCAAAAATGTTTGAAAATTTTCAAAAATTGATTCAAATACCTGAAGTGAAAATGAAGAAATCGAAAATCATACGCCTCTAGAAACTCATACCACAAAATATTTTCATTAGAAACTTCATAGCACACGAACGATGGGACATTCTTCGACTTTGGTCAACTTTTTATCATCACCCCCTTCAACCCTCAACCTCAAAACTCGAGTCAAAACGAAAAAAAAATTTCAAAAACCCAATCATTTACTCACTCGACAAAAAAAAACTACAACCGAGACAGAAGCACGCCTAAGAAAAGAAGCTGCGGCCTCGTGGACCCGTGCGTCTCAGTCACCTCGTGCTTTTTTTTCCACCGCATCAACACAAAGGAACTCATCGAGGCAGACGCCGCGCCATGCCACGGTCAATTCGGCGCATTATACGACAGACAGGCACTGGGCTGATGTTCTGGTGGTTGAGCGCGATACCGAAACACTATTTGATAATTATTTTTCGAGTTGACGTTTGAAAAACAAGTGGAATTATTGACCTAGTGCGAGACGTAACGTAGAAGGAAAAACCTGCTGCCGGAGTGGCACGGTCGGTCGGTGGCTGGCATGGCGATGCACTCGAAAATGCATTTCATTTCCGGGCCGGGGGCAAGCTGCAGCAGCGATGCGCCACGCGGAAGGGTTATTGAAAAACTGGTCTAACGAAAACGACATTTTCAGTTCGCGAGAGTGTGTGAGGTGATGAGCGATGCAACTTTACCGCTTTTCAAAAGGCGAAAAACCGGCTACGATTTGTAAACAACAGCAAGCAGTTGTTGCAGGTACAAAAGAGTGAAGACATTGTGGGCGGCGGTGTGCATGCAGTACTGAGTATTCCTGTTTTGTTTGATACAATTATTACAATGACGAACCTGTTTTGAGCAGACTTACGTTGTTTAGCTCCGGTAGGTAGCCCTAGTCAGTCAACTTAACATGTTTGGTCCGGTTACGTGAATTAGCCGCGTATACATACTCTCTCGGCCGGCGAGTGTTGAGGCAAAATTACCGCAGCATCGCCAACTTTTTTAGCAACTGGTTTTTTTTTACTTTCGATCGACAACGTCGGTTATGCGATAGATATTTTTTCAAAACACTTTCCCATCTAGTCGAGCAATTGTTAAGTTTCGCGATGGTGCACCGAGACGGACGATGTGACGCACTCAAAACTTTAAACAGCGACCGCGAGATATAGTGATAAAAACCGGCACTCTGTTCTTTTTCACATTCGGCTAACGTATAAGACTAAGTATAAGTGCGATATTGAACCGCGACTACATCTTGACAGACCATTATATCGACGTGGTTGAGTATGAAAAAGTAAAAAAAAAAAAAGTAAAATTGATAATGGAATATAGTTTACTAGAGTACGTACCTTTTGTTATTAGACGGCGAAGAATCGAACGCCGGACAATAAGATTCGTCGCGGTATAAGAACTCCGTATGAGAACGTGGCAAACAGTATTAGCGCGCGCAATAAATTCGCATTTAAAACAAAAAAGATATCAATTCGAATACCCGAAACTCGTGTTTTTTTATCAACAAACTGAACGCCGACCGAAGTCACTGATAAAAATGATTATTTAGCGACGAATTTCGTCCAAAATACGCGAAATAAACTGTTTACAAAGCGAAAAAAAAGCGATGCGCAGTTAAAGAATACAAAACCGATCTACCAGCGGTGTTCACTGTCTGCTGATTATTGTAGGCAACAGGTACAGGTTACTTCTTCTTCGTCTTGCGTTACCTTTTTACCTTCGTCGTAGATACCACACGATCCATACGAAGACGGCGGCGGCATCCACGTTCACCCGCTCCGCAAAGAAGCTTTCTTTCCAATATGGCGGACGGCCAAACGAACCAAAGCGAACCAACAACGCCAACCGACTCTATCTTCGTCTCGCTCACTCCCACTATAGCATACGCGCGCTACACCGTCGTCTTGGCTAGTGTTTCTCAACCCTCGTCCACGCTATTCTTTTATTTTTTTTTTTTCTTCGCGTCGTCGTACACCTTCGTATAGTCCGTGTCCGTTCTGTGTGTGCTGTCTATTATTGAGGATTTTTTTTTTTTTACACAACCCAGTCTCGAGAAAAGAGAGGGAAATCGCGAATCGCAGGACGACGCGTTGTAACTTTTTTTGTCCGTTTTGTTTTTTTTTCTCACTCTCGTGCGTTTGGTTTTTCTGTTTTTTTGTTTTTCTTCTTGTAGGTACATGCTACGTAAGTCGTGTATGTATATTTTTCGATACACGTGCGTGTCTACTTGCGTACATATACATACGTTCGGCCGAGGCGACGTCGACGAGGAGGAGGAGAATTGAAAGGATTACATTGTGAGATTTGGCAACGTCTATCATCGCGCCATCGCGTTGCTTGGCGTCGAATTTACCTTAATCGCGATTGTTCTTTTAATGCTCGGGTTTCCCTCTTCCGTTTTCGTATGTACGGTTTTCAATATTCCAAAAAGGTGGTGCAGTGCATTTCGTTGAAAGAGTGGCGGAGTAAATTTTTTGATACGTTATGGCAGCATACACGGACTGGCTCTTTAGGGCGCATCGGGAAATTTGAGAGTTGAAGGGCGCTTCGCATTTTTTTTTTTACTATACAATTTTTGTAACGGTTTAGCAAAGAGACGTGGTTGCCTATTTTTTCGATTTTTTTACTTCAGAGGGGGGAGGTGAACGCCAAAAATTTGCCGACTGAAAGTGAGTACGGCCCGAGCGAAGCGAGGGCCAAGATTTTTGACAAAATTTTGCAAATAAAACTGAAATTTTTTCTTAAAAATTACGTTTTTTCTCACCTATTTCCTTGTTTTTCGCACTGAAATTTGACAAGGCGAAAATTTTAGGTAAAATTTGAAAAAACTGAAACTTCTTTGACTAAAACATGACGTATTTTTTACCCATTTCCTTGTTTTTTGTACTGAAATTTGAACAAAAATTCCAAAAAATATGAAGACAATAGCCCGAGCGAAGCGAGGGCTAAAATTTTAGGCAACATTTGAAAATGAAACTGAAACGAACCTATATTGACTATTGAGTTATAAAAATGTAAATCAAAACTTTTTAGTTTTTTACTATCTCAGGGCGTTTAAATGGTCACATTTTTGAAATTGGGGCGCAAATAGGGTAAAAAAAACACTAGGGCGCACCGGGAAATTTCCCGGTTTCCCGGTTAGCCAGTCCGGGTGTGTATGGCAGCCTACAGGTGGTTGATTGTTTCATTTTGCTGTGACTTGAAAGTCCACTTGTTGATCACTTGCGCTGCGCTGGGTACGAGTTTTTCATGAAGAGATTGTTTGATCGCGAATTTGTATAATGATGCGGTCTTCATTTTCGCTTTGACAACTTGTTTCAAAACCCTCTGTACAGCGTTGATTGTGAGGTATGACTAAAGCAGGGGGAATGAACACAAGAAGGGTTATCAGGTGTACGAGTAATAATAAATGTTTACATAATGTACCTACTCAACAAGTGACAAGTCAATATGAAAACCTGATGTCTATTTGAAGAGTCCATACTGCTAGATAAATACAATGAAAATAGATATTATTGTCTTTTTTGGTGGCCAAAAAAATTAAATTTTTTAAAATTGATGACTTCTTGAAAATTGGGAAGACGAAGTTGATTTTTTTGTAAGTTGAAAAAAAGTTTTTAAAATTTTTTTTCGACCATTGAGGGCTATACCTCCATTTCCTCCGCCCCGCCCATTTGAGGGAGGGGGTTGGGAGGGGGGTCAATCGTTTGTGCTTCGTTTGTGCACGTTTGTGCACGCAATATTTTCGTTTGTGCACACCCCCTTCCCCCTGAAATAAATATAGGTCACGGGTGGGCGTAGGAAATGGTGCCCACCCATTCGAGCTAGAGGGGTGGGAGTAGGCTTAATCGTTTGTGC
>FIZT01047602.1:0-17650 GCA_900065295.1 Paracoccus marginatus
TATACAATTTTATCACAGCATAGTTGTATTGGTATGGGAGGAGTATTGAATAGAAAATAGAATGGGAGAACCGGATGAAAAAAGAGTTTGAATACCTGCTACAAGTATACAACTTTGTACATCAACTGATTGATTTTCTTCATACAAGAAATTCGAATTTTCACAATACTTGAAGTCATTCTTCTTGAAGAGCTGTTCTCAATGAAACAATGAATTCGCGTAGAGCGTCTTGTAGCTCTGCATTCATGGTTTCTCCATGAATCCTCTTCTTCGTGACATAGCGGTGGAGTGCATCAATAACAATTGTCATATTTATTTTTTCTTCCTCAGTTAATGGCATTTTCCACAAAATTGAAAAAGAAACGAAAAATGTCGAAAATCGTATCGTATCGAGATCGGCATCACCCAATTTGATAAAAATTTATCTGCCTCGATAATAATATTACCACAATATTACATTTTCATTGGTCGAGCACTGAAAAATAATATGTGACTGCATCCAATAAAATCCACTCATGATAAAAAGTTCGGAGAAAACTACGGCCATTATAAACCAGAAAATTTTTTTTACAGATTTTCTGAAATCTGTAATTTTTTCCAGAAAAATTAACAGACAGTTACGGTGAGTATAAACGCAGCTAAAAACTTCAATGACAAAAAAACCATTTCAGCTAAACATTGAACCGAAAAATACACCTCGAAAAATACAAAATTGTTGTGATTTCTTTCAAAGTACAACTTTGAGAAGAAACGTCAATCAACGAAACGTATTTTCATTGGTTAATTCATAAATTTTCCAAGCACAAAGCCAATTTATCGTTATCTTTTTTGATTTCGCGCATAGATTCGAAAAAAATTTACATTGTTTTTTGTGATATTTTGTGTGTTTGATTTTAATTTTTGTAAAAATTGCGTGATTATTGATTTCGGAATTTTAAGTAAAAGTGCGAGTTATATTATTTCATTGCACAAGTGAGTATCTAAAAGAAATGAATAAACTGATGACGCTTTCGAAACCACTATATACGATAATTAGGTACATATAACGTATCTTATACCTTGTAAACATTTTGGTCGTTGACATTCCCATCGTAATTTTACAATTTTTTCTCCCTTACATGATCGCTCCTACACTCGCTGACTCATACACTGATAACAGTTCGATTCGTATTTAAATCATTGATATTTTATAATTCATTCCGGGAATAATACTCACTTGTTTCGTCATCCGTTCAGATTCCATTTTCAATAATATTCTAGTTAATTGTAAAATATTTTAGGTTCGTGAACACCCAGAATAAAGCATCACCGAAAGAATTCCTGAACATCAGTGATAGCTGTGTGAAACGTTTGAAAAAAATATCGTCCGACGGTAGTAACTTGAGAATTGTAGTGGAAGGTGGCGGTTGTGCTGGCTTTCAGTATAAATTCGAATTAGATGACAATATCACCGAGGAAGACAGGTAAATGGTACTCGTGTCGAAAATCGTTTCGAAACGTTTGATAATCTCAACGCGTTTGCCTCTCTTTTTTTTGCAGGGTGTTTGAAAAAGATAACGTTAAAGTAATCGTAGATTCGACTTCTCTAGAGTATATTAACGGATCAACCGTAGAATACGAAGAGGAGCTGATTCGTTCAACTTTTAAAATCACGAACAACCCTTTGGCCAAGGGAGGCTGTAATTGCGGTAGTTCATTTGCTATCGACGTAGAATAATTTATATCTAGTTCAAGGTACCCGTAGTCAAGATGAGTTTCTTATCGAAAATATTAGGCGGCAAAAAGGAAGAGAAAGGTCCGACCACTTCCGAAGCCATCATGAATCTTCGTACAACCGAAGATATGTTAATAAAGAAACAACAATTCTTAGAGAAAAAGATAGACGAAGAAATAGCCATTGCCAAAGTAAACGGAACAAAAAACAAACGAGCCGCTATTCAAGCGTTAAAACGAAAGAAACGATATGAAAAGAATTTGCAACAAATTGACGGCACGTTAGCCACAATTGAAATGCAAAGAGAAGCGTTAGAAGGAGCGAACACAAACACGGCTGTTCTTCAGACTATGAAGGGAGCGGCAGACGCTCTAAAGAAGGCCCATCAAAACATGGACGTCGATCAAGTGCACGACTTGATCGACGACATTGCCGAACAGCAAGACGTAGCTAGAGAAATATCTGAAGCGATTAGTAATCCTGTTGCTCTTGGTCATGACGTCGACGACGACGAATTAGAAGCCGAGCTCGAAAAACTAGAACAAGAAGCTCTAGACGAAGAGCTCTTGAAAGCAGGTCCCTCCGGAACCGAAATTCAGGTACCTACTGACGAACCAGTTAGCATTCCTAGCCGAAAAGTCCCTGCTAAACAGACTCGAAAAGATGAAGAAGACGCTGATATGAAAGAATTACAAATGTGGGCTTCGTAATCTTCGCTCGTTTTGTTTTGTTTTTGTTTTTTTATTTAAATTTATTATCTTTACATAAAAAAAAAAACGCAATGTATGTTTGTTTTATATTCAAACGCTACCTATGTGTAAATAAAACACAATTTTCGCTCTATCGAAGTAGTCGTATAGTTTTATTAATCAATTTGCTCGTTGATCGAAAAGTTTGTCAGATTGAAAATACAGTTTTATATTGTTGCCTATGATAATCAACACTTCTAAGGAATAGGGTAACTAAACTTGAACTTATTTTTAATCATCTTACGCATTATTCATTTAAAGTTGAAGAATATACTTACTACTTCCAAATCCATCAACATAATCGAATGCCTTTCTGATTATTTCTTTAATGTACTTATTTTTATATTTGTATTGTTTATCAATTAATCTACAAATGTGCACTAGTAACGATGTATGTATGTATGTATTCGTAACGTGATTTTATTGTAAAATGTTTGTAAATTGTTCGAAAATATACAATATGCAAAAGTTGTAAAAGCGTCATAAGTCATAACGTAGTTAGAGGAAGTATTGTATTCTAAGCATAATATTTGATTATGTGAATTATATATCGTGGAGTTTATGAATAGATGATCATTGGTGATCGGGTACCAGAGTAAATTATCGGCAGTTCGGACCCACTGAATTCAACTGGTCTGCTGTGCTTGTTCGTCAAAATTAGATAGAAGTACCTGCTTAAGAATTGGTCTTAAATTACTCTCAAATTTTAATAAATAATGCTCGAACTTCAATTTTTTAAAAATACTTTCAAACTTTAATCTCATCTTGCAAATGATAGGGACAAACATCAGAAATTTGCATGATACGATATTGCCTCAAAAACTCAAACGTGTTGGTACCTAAACCTATTAGTTACCACATAGGGCTGGGGTTCAGTTCAAGGATAGTTTTGCGTAGCCCTTGGACAATTATGTATAAATGTTGAATATCCATCTACAACCAAGCAAACAAATTTTAGTCAGTCGTGTACAGAAATCCTACACCACATCCAAGCCTTCATAAATATTAATTGCTAAATTTATGAACAACTTATACATCCAATGAGACATGACCGTTGATCATTAATTTCCTAGCGCAAATAATATTTATTTGGAACGACACCAATTTTGAGAATTTGCATTTCTTGTGCAAAAACACGTTTGCTATAAATTTGTTGTGAAATAACTACGAGTAAGTATTTTTAAGAAATACGATATTAGAGGTAGTGTGGTAAATTTATTAATCTCTCTGCCAACCTCGCTTTGCCTTATTATAGAAACTAGATAAGGTAATAAATTGAACATACTTAATTAGTTTTCTGTACAAACACTACAAACAGGCGGCAGTAGTTCGTTGCCTACTGCAAACCGAGTATATTTATTTTTCGGCTGATACGTTGCATATCAACAATATTTTGTACCTGCGATATTTTTAGTACCTCCAAGTTTAATCGCTTGAGTGAAGTTTTTCTGTCGAATTATAAGATAATTTTTAAAATTCCATATTATTGATCTGTTGAGCGTTTGAGTAGAATTTCGTTCAAAAGTATCCAGGGTAAGTAAAAATTCATGTTGAACCTATCTACTTGTTGTGAATGAATTCCTGAATTTATTTACATTCGATAAGAATCATTTATAACGATTACTTTGTATGTTTTTTAGTTATAATCAGAAGTTAGTTAAAGAGTTAAATTGGTGTACATATTTCGTTATTTTATTATACAGCTACCTACAACAGGAAAAAATGGAATCGATCAAAGAAGTGGGTATCGTAGGCAGTGGTCTAATCGGACGTAGTTGGGCTATGATTTTTGCCAGCGCTGGTTACAACGTAACAATCTACGATATCGAAGAAAGCCTCGTGAAATCAGCTTTGAATGATATTCAATCGCTGCTTTTGAAACTCTCGTCCGAGAAAACCCTTCGAGGTGAATTATCAGCATCCGAACAAATCAAATTAATCACCGGTAGTAACGATTTGAAAACACTCGTACAAAAAAGCTCCTTCTTGCAAGAATGTATCCCCGAACGAATCGACTTGAAAAAAGAACTACACAAGCAGATCGACGCTTTCGTAGGCGATAAAACAATCATATCCACTTCTACTTCTACTTTTTTACCGTCGCTTTTATCCGAAGATTTGGTTCATAAAAATCAATTCATCGTATCTCATCCTGTAAATCCGCCTTATTTTGTACCTTTGGTGGAAGTAGTTCCTGCACCTTGGACCGAATCGTGGGTTATCGATACTACTTACAGTTTGATGAAGAAAGTGGGCCAGGAGCCGATTCTTCTGAAAAAAGAAATACCTGGGTTTGCTTTGAATCGAATTCAGTACGCTATATTGAACGAGTGTTATAATTTAGTCGAAGACGGTCTGATTTCTGTCAAAGATGTTGATAAAGTCATGACCGAAGGGTTAGGCATGAGGTATGCCTTTTTAGGACCCTTGGAAACTGCTCATTTAAATGCCGAAGGTTTCAAGAATTATACCGAAAGATATGCTGATACTATGTACTGCGTAAGCAATACTTTTAAACCGGTTCCTAAATTTATCGGACCGGTTGTTGAAAATATTGATGATCAGTTGAATAAAATTACACCTTTGGATGCGCTCAACGCCAGAAGAGCCTGGAGAGACGAATCTATGGTGAAACTGTCGCAATTAAAAAAAAACAATTGAACCAGTAAAAATACTATTTCATATTATTTTAGATGGTAATTCTAAAAATTAACACATTTTATAAATAAAATGGTTTATACATTATTCACGAGCAAATATATATTAAACAACGTTGAAAAAAACGTAAAATCTCTTTTTTTTGATATGTACGAGGTAGAATTTGAATTATAAAATATCACATTAATAAATACCTAAGTACTTGATAGGTTTTAATGAAACAACCAATACCGAACCATGAAAGTAGCACCCTGGAGAATTTTAAACTTATGAAAAATTTCAATCTAGACTTACTTTTTCTAAAATAAACTACATTATTCATGTATTTCAACTCCTTTTTCACCCACTATCGCTTCAGTTGTAGAAAATCCAGCTTCTTCTAAAGATTTCTTACACTGATCAAGTTTGAGAGTAGGAAAAGCCGGAGGTAGGAGCACGAACGCATAACCTCCTCCACCAGCTCCGGTGAGTTTCGATTTCAGACCAAATTGCGAAGAAATTTCCACTATTTTATTCAGCGTGGGATGAGAAACACCTAGACTGATGAGTAGTCCGTTGTTAATCGATACCATGTCCTATTCAACAAGTAAGTAAAGTTTTACTGTAATTTTCAAATAAAATGCAGAAGCATAAGGCAATATTTATGAAGTATTAAGCAATAAAATTTACTTAATTATTTTGAAATTTTTGCTCGAGTTTTTATTAAAATTACGTTCTCGGTTGTTATCAGTAGAAAAACTAAAGATCGCCATCCCTATCTAAAGTATGCTCATGTTCCAAAGCGTATAATTACGATTATACAGAAGGTATTATTCGTTAATGGTCGAGATATCTTAATTAACGTAAATTTTTCTTTGATAGCAAGCAAGAACAAACTGAAGATCAATTTTGTAAACAAAATAAACTCGTTATTGTACCTCCAATTTAGTGAACAGTTCAGCATACGTGCTACTTTTTTCATCAATATTTTTCAAATCTTTTAAAATCTGAGTAGCATTTCTGGTAAGCTCGCCTATTGCTCTGAATATAATTTTGGTAACGTTAGGATTTCTTTCGTGCAATTCGGCAACTTTTTTTACCAGCATCGCGGTATTTCTGTTGACACCTGGAAAAATCCAGCGGTTAAACAGAAGAGGTATTTAAGAAAATGTTGATTTCTACCTTAAAAATAAATATACATAAGTACCTACCAGAATTCACCAATAAAACCCTCAAATGAGCAACATCTGGTAACAATTTGAAATTAGCTTTATTTCCTTTTGTCTGTTCTTCGAACGAGATGTTTGCCATCGAACCGTAAGTGCAAATAAAATTATCAACGCCCGATGCTTTCCCATGAATCATTTGTTCACAGGCGAATGCCCATTTATTTATGACTGATTTTTCCTGATAAAAATAAAACACTCGAGCCACCTGATAAGATTAAATTACCCTGTATTTATATAGGTAATAAAAGAAAATAATTACCAGGTCGTTTAACTCGTAACGATCAGAGTTGAATTTAGAATCCGCAACGAACTCCGAGTACCGATACAAGGCAGCAGCTAAGCAAACGGAAAACGAAGCCGAGCTACCAGTCCCAGCTCCGGTGACTAATTCCGATATTATCTCAATTTTGAACGAGTCAATACTTCTTTTCTTCGCATAAAATAAAAAAAATATCAAGTAAAATACACACTGTAAAGAAACACTTTCGTATCCGGTCAAACGTTTAATATTTTCTCGGATCGAATTCGCAACATTTCTGTCACATTCGGTCAAATGGTCACCGTTGACGGTGTATGTAGCGGCATTTTCGCATATAGCGTTCACTTCGACGATGGGTATTTGCAAATGTAAATTCATCGTTTTAAAATCCAGTACGATACAGTCACCAGCGATCAACTCGAATTTCAACGTTGTTCTTTTATCGATAGCTGTGGCCAAAGCGGGTTCGGCATACAAAACACTGTGTTCGCCGAATAAAATCACTTTACCCGGAGCACTAACCGAGAATTTCAGACAACCAGACATTATTTACGCGTAATGCAAAATTTATATTAAATTTAAAAAAAATGAACTAGACAAAGTTATTTATCACGCGAGCGAAACTCGAGGAACTTTCAAACGTTTCACGATGCTGGAGTAGATGAAGAAGCTTGGTAGTCTTTGTATTCAGCCGGTGTCATCGTTTTCATCGAAAATGCGTGGATGGTTTTCATTTCTTCTTTCAAAATATCAAATACTAACCTGCGAAAAAAGATGTCATCAGATTCGAATACCTATTTTATTTTTTCAAAAAAAGTAAAAATAAATCAACTCTTACCTTTGCTGTTTCAGAATAGTGAGTCCTTCAAATTTCGTAGATACTATTATCGCATCAAATATAGCACCGCATTGGAAACTCGAATTGTCTATTATTTCCTACAAAAAAAAAGAAGAAGAAATTTTCACAGTCGTGTAAATGAATAATAATTGTGAGAAAGTATAAACGTCGCGTTGTATCGTCATCCAACGAGCACTAAAGCATAGCATTAATTCATAATTCATCACGGTGAAACCGGTTAAAAATACTTCAACGTGTTACTCTCTAACCAATGGGATGATTCGTGCTACATTAACGAAAAATCAAACGCATACCAAATAACGTCAAGTGTTTCAGAAGGCTCCAAACACGAATCTAAGTAACTATGCAGGTTTCGTTTCAAATAATAAAAACAAATTTTGAGAGTCACTTTATTGGGCGAAAAATTGACAAATTAATTAGTTTGGAATTTGGATGCGCCAATTTTTTCGTAATTAATTTTCTCTTTCAGAATAATAGCCCCGTTAGTCCGCTCATGTGAACAACGTAGTTAAATTTTTATCAGTACCTACTTAATTCACTCGTAAACCGCTTTACTTATCAGAAAATAATTGAATTTACCGCCGAAATAATCCGTAAAGAATTCTTTTCGAATCGATTTTTTTCAATTTGGTAAAAAAAAAATATGATGAAGGCTAAAAGTGAATAGAAATTTATTCTTCGAATATAAAATTAAACGAACAAATTATTTACAAAAAAAATTAAAGTTATAATCACATCGAACAAAAATTATACAATTACACGTTTTCTTCTTTTCTATTTCGAAACTTTTTTACGTCACCTTACTTTTAGTCAACCAATGTCCACATTGCTGATAATAATAATACACGAGAAAACACGAAAAATGCGCAGAACTGAAACACGATACCAACAAAGGCCATAAATAAGGATACCGAACCGGAGCTGGACAAAATCTACACACAAACGATAGAATAACGCAGGCCACATGAGAAACGAAAACAGCTCCGATTTTAATATTCGAGCTGGTTAGTTTGAGATCATGTGGTACGGCTGGAAATCGGAAAACATTCGTGAAACATAAATGGTAGAGTACAAATAGGGCTAAAAATGGTAAAAACAAGCCATCCTTAATAATTAAAGGTAACATGCTGAAAGTCGAAACGGACAGGAACCAGAACGAAAGAAAAGGGTATTTTGGAAAGTTGAGAAGTACCGGAACGGCCGCCAGTAAAATACTTTTCTCGTGGACGTGGTACGAAAATAAGAAAAAACATATCGAATTAATGATTAGAGACAGTTTGAACTTCTCGAAATTCGGATTTATTGCTAAATCGATCACAGAAGGAAGTACGGAGAGTAATGTAACGAAAAAACAAACCCTGAGCATAGTATCGTTATCGACTTGATGAAGTTTGTAAATAACATTGAACATACACCAAAATGAAGAAACCTTATCTTCGTAAATACCCCTATAAACTGGAAATATTCTGTGGAGAACTTGCCGCACATCGGCAATCGAAGAACAAAATGGAAACCAAATCAAACCGAAAACTGTCAACACGGTCATCGCGATAGGTATAATAAACTTCAATCCAGCCATTAAAGATTGTTTTCTAAACAGCGAGAAAAATCTACCTAAAAAATAGAAGAAAAATGGCAGAGAGTGGTATAATTCCATTTGTTTATAATTTACAGCTAAACAAAACAGTACAGCGGCTATTTTCAATTTTTCGCACATTATCGCAGTTACTGCGGCTACGAAGAATCCTAAAGAGACGCAATTGTACTGAAAATGACCGTAATCTACGAGTACCAGACCCGGATATAATAAACTCAAAAAAACGTAAACGCTCGCAGAAGATAATTCTTTTCGCTTACGATAATTTGAAAAATACCAGTAAATGGCCGGTATGTATATTAGTAAATCCACAAGAAGAACTGAATATCTCATGAATAACTTATGATTGTAACTTTCGAACCCTTTGGACGAATGCAATTCAACGGAAAGTGGTATTATACGAGAAGCGGCTGCTCCGTAAATATAGCTGTGATACGCAGTCAAAGGAGGATAATCTAGTCCCCAATACGTTAAATTATTATCGTCGGTATTTTTGTACCATTCTGTAATAGGTAAGTTGTACGTTATTTCCATCCAGTGACGTTGAGCTTCGTAATCACCGAACATTGGCGGTGTTTTTTCGCCGGAGTACGAATGTAGCCCGACGCACCATCTTATTAGGATCGAGAAGAGAAAAATTAAATAGTTATGACCCGGTATATAATTCTTTGAATCTAATTCCGGCATGTTGAAACGAATTAAGACGAGTAGTTTCGAGTACAGTGGATCAACGAAAGATTTCAGTTCTGTAATCAAAACCATAAAATTTGACCGTTTATTCAACGTGGTAACGTGGTAGTTTCAGCAGTTAGAAAAGAAGATAACGTGTCAATCGATGGTTCGAGAAGTGATATTATCGATTTGTTCTTATATATTTATATTTATGGCATATTAAAAAGTAAGTATATTAGAGAAAACTTACCAAGTGTTCAGGCTGAAGTTGTTCGGTTAGTTTTTCCCGAACGGCTAATTCTAATTTTGACGGTCGATCAGGATTCCTATCACACATGGACATTTTACACTTCACTATTCGGTGTTGAAATTAATGATTTATAAAAATTTAAAACTAAAGAGAAACGAGATGAATAAGATCGGCGTTTTTGGTTACGTGCATGAGAAAAGATCTTAAAAACTTGAGACAACACAGTCGATTACGAATGATGAAAAATGATAATGAAATTTGGAGTACCAACTACCAAGTTGGAGGCCGACTCCTGCCCGAACATTGAACAAGGAACAACAACAACTCTTCAGTGGTTCAAAAAATTAGAATCCAATGCACCTACATGGAGTATGGACCTGTATGGACACTTGGTTGGAATTGCTGCGAATTTATTTAAGGCCCTATATTGTTTGTAACGATTCTCAAAATCTAAATAATATACCCAAGGTTGTCTGTACAAAATCAATCCAGCATGATAAAAGAAGGAAATAAAAGCTGAACATAGGTAGTACTTTATATGTAGTAGGTATAGGTACTTAAATAAGTAGTGATTCTTTAAACTTACCACACTATTTCGTCTCCGAGAGAGAAAGATAACATCATAAAACAGCAAATTAACACTAGAAACGTACATTTACCTTCTAATATCCCCTGCATTATTGCTGTTACAAATTTTAGGTTAATGATTAACCGTAAATATCATTATATATATTTTTTAAAAATGCAATAGGTACTTACTCATTCGAACATATGTGCTTCTCATCTCATTACTTGGGTTAGGTACCTCATTGGCGTGAGTGTAAGACGTATATCTTGGGGTGGATGGTCAATGGTCATTAATTTGATTATGCATCGTTGTGGTAGTGACGTGTTCATTTAATTTAATTCATTGCTAGTGTAGATTCATTATTGCTTCATACTTTTTATCTGATTTTTTGATCCCTATTTCGATAAGAGAAAGTTAATCTAGGTATACTTATACATCGTTTAAAAAATATATACATAATTTATGAGTATTTTTAAATCGGAATTAAGACTTAAGAGTATTTTCATATTTTGTCTTGTTATTGTTTAATGAAAATAATTTTTAAATTAATTATATGAAATTTTAAAAATACTATTTCTTCGATACTTTCGATGCTTTTATTGCTCTTGCATTTTGATTTTACTGCATTGCATCTTCAATTTTCATCAATCCTGTTCTATGCTTCAACTTTTTATTTTTTATTTTATCAACCCCTGAAAACTTAAAAAAAATCAGGGATGAAAAGCTAGCTGAAAGCTTAAAGCTGAAAGCTGAAAGTCGACGATATTTAGGTGACAATCCGAAAGCCAAAAGTTTGAAAGTTTTAAAAATTTCGAGCTAAAAGCTAGCCAAAAGCTGTCTCATTCGGCTTTACCTTACAGCTTTTTTCTGGGCAATTTTGAGGTGTTGGATGGCACAAGAGCGCTCTAGAAGGAATTTCAAAAAAAAGAGTAAAAAATGTGTTTGTGTTGGATACCAAAAAAATTGTAAGCCAATCATGATACGAGTGTTTCAATTTTCGTGTAACTGATAGGTAGCATACACTAGCGCTACCTAGTACCTTACCTACACACAAAAACAGCTGTTGCCGCGTCGCGACAGATGTTGTTTCAAGGTAAAAGTCGAAAGTTTTAAGCCGAAACCTTACGCCCGGTACACACTGCGGCAAGCTACGCTACGCTACGTTTTAAAATGCATTGAAATTATATCTATACATATGATATGTATAGATATAATTTCAATGCATTTTAAAACGTAGCGTAGCGTAGCTCGCCGCAATGTGTACCGGGCCTTAGAAAAAGCTAAAACATGAGAAAGCTGAAAGCTAGCCAAAAGCTAGCTGTATGAATTGAAAAAGCCTAAAGCTGAATCCGAAAGTTTTATTTTTGAAATTTTCAGCCAAAAGCCGAAAGCGGAAGTTTTATTTTACGGCTTTTCATCCCTGAAAAAAATTCTGATTTTTCATTTTGCATTTAAATTGCTTTTAGCGCTTCTATGCTTGAAAACAAAAAGTATCACAACCCGATTTGGGTGGGATTACTTTTGGCAACGCAGCGATGAATGTTGGAATGTGGGGCGGTGGGGCGACCACGGTGGAGTGGGAAAAAATGTGGTGAGAACCGAGAGCAGAACTGAAAACAGATGAAGTCGATCGAAATTTTTCGAAAAACAATTAATCGTTGTTAGTGATGTTGGTGAGTTATTTATTTCTAGATCAAGTCTAGAAATGCAAACAATTTCTATCAAACCAGAAGTAATGGTGTGATTTTGTTAATTTAATGTAAATTGTGACTCGTATAATTATTCTATTTCCACTTTAACCTGAATACGAATTTGGTATGTTTTTAATTTAGTTATTGATACTTTACTTCGTTTATATTTATACAATGAATTAGTCAGTTCAGGTCTGAAGTGTGTTGTATATTCTATTGACAATCTCGACCTCATTTGCGCGTTTTTTCTTTCCAGTTACTCTGAAACAAACTTCGTCTAATACTGATGGATATCGAGTAAATTTGCATCTCTACATACTTCGCCCTCAAAAAATGATTCCCGATTCGAATATGTCGCTCAACTCAGGTAGTTGGTTATTTACATTATGAACGCGGCGACATGACGCGTCGAATGTTTTAGTTGCACCTTGTGTAAACAAAGCGTGATTTTTATGTTTTGTTTTTCATTTATAGAAATTTCAGCCGCATTGCAAGTGCTAGAACAAATTCACGAAACTATTCGAACATCAGACGATGAAAAATTGAAAACGCAAACAAAAAATGATTTAAATTTACTAATAAGCACGCTTCAAAACCCCATTCTCAGGAGTATCGCCACCATTCAGGTATTCAGTAGTTTTTTGCCTTGCACGTATCGACCTTGTTGTATGCAGCAGTGTAAAGCATTCTATGTTTTGTAGGGTTCCTTGAGCGAATTGGACACGCAGCTGCAAGAACATCCTTCCATACTGCCAGCCGATTTCAATTTCACCGAATCCGGTGAGCTAGAATTAAACGTACAGAAAAGCATTTACGAAAGCGATTACCAGCCTTTATCGCGAGAATTCGACGATCAACGTGTTCCTGTCGTCAAGTTGTCATCATCTTCCGGCGAACCTTC
This sequence comes from Paracoccus marginatus, assembly GCA_900065295.1. Taxonomy (NCBI): domain Eukaryota; kingdom Metazoa; phylum Arthropoda; class Insecta; order Hemiptera; family Pseudococcidae; genus Paracoccus; species Paracoccus marginatus. The sequence continues at coordinate 13,127 of FIZT01047602.1, forward strand.
GTCTCCTCAGGTATTGCATCATTATTATGATGATATGTACGTTTCGCGAAAATGGTGTGTTTCAAGTACCCTGTGTTTTGTTCTAGATCAATACTTCGGGTAACGACGATCTATCTCTGCCGCCAATAACTACGCAATCTTATGCTTTGGAATTTCAACGTGTCATCGACGAGACTTCTCATGGTCGAGAAGTATTGACTATTCAAGTATGTTGATTGCTTTTTGTGAACTTGACTACGTTCTAATTTCATAAAATATTTACTCGTGTAATTTACTTGTGCAGCTTTTCAAACCGGACGGAAACAGCTTAGGATTTAGCGTCGTCGGTTTACGCACCGAAGAACGCGGCGAAATTGGCATTTTCATTCAAGAGATTCAGCCGAACGGAATAGCTGCCAGGTAGGGTTTTAAAAATTCCTCTTTGGTTGCGAAATTTTTTACATGTTTGGGATTTTGATTAAACTACGCTCGTTTGGGCGCGCCCTTGTTTTGCGAATGTCAACTGAAACGAAAAAAAACACCATCGTTCTGGGTTTGCGTATGTAATTAAGTTGCCGCGTGTAATTTAAGTATTTCGAGGGTGTGTTTTTCAACTGGCTGGTATTTTATATTACGTGGAACTGCGTTGTTTATACAAAACTTCATTCATGACTGCGGTTCACGTTCGTGTTTGCCTACTCCCTGACGATAGTGTAGTTTCGCGTATGCGCCGTGTCGTACCTTGGCAGGCCGTTTTTTGTAAAATATTTTGTATCACTTCGAAACTGAAATCATTTTAACCGCTGTACTCGGGTTACGCTACTCGTTTAGTCATTCGTTCGGGTATCATGTTCTTGTTTAAACGTGCTTAGTCAAGGTGCGAAGTGTCTTTTGCCATTACGTTCTGTGAGGGAGGATAAAATACACGAGACGCTTGTTGCGTCAAAATGCGCGTTATAATTACATCGTCCAATAAATCATGGGATCGAGTTCTGAATCGATCAGATCGTAGTCTATTCGAGGTATGGTATTTTTTCTTTGTTTCTTTTTTCCCCCCTTGTTCGACTGTAACGTTACCAGTTTGCTGGAAAGATGCGTTTCTTTTGTTTGAAAGAACAGGCCATCCCTGTTGGGTTTTTTGTCAACCAAACCGTTGAATTTATGCGAGTTTTTGGTGGAACGTGACGTTTCGCTTCTCGCCGCATGCTGAGTGTTCAGCCTCGATCTTTTGTTTCGAAAAACAGGTACCGTACTGACGCGACGAACGCGAAGGTCTTATCGGCTCGTATAATTGATCCCATTGTTTGGAGCGTACCAGTTGGGGGTGTCTGAGATGATTTACTGGAGACATTTGGCGCATTTGTTTGGCCCTTGGCGTACACTAATTCATGTATACGTGTGTACTTATTTAGGTATTTTATGTATACACGTTGACGAATCGATATTTGAGGCAGGATGCGTGCGCCTCGTAAATGTTAGTCGCGTTTTCGTGGTTTACGCTTCAGGTGAAGCGAAATTATCAGAATTACTTGGACTAGCGGGTTTCTCTGTGTCTCTTTACCCTTTCGATGTATACCTGCCCTCGTCGCACGATCGTTTCCTTTCCTACCTGTGAACCGTAGGCTGTGTTGCGTGTAGGCTGAGGTATGGTTAGGTAGTACATAGTTACTCACTTCTTTTCGAATTTTCGTTTCTTTTTCTTTTTTTTTCGCAACGTGATTACAATTATTGTTATTTTTATTACTTACGTTTTGTGTGTAGGCGATGAAATTGCCTTTTTACGTCATAGGGGTTGTGCGTAGCAATGCGTATGGTAACCTTTCTTCGGTTGAGGTTTTATTTTCTTCTCTCGAAGATCGGAATGCGAAAAATCTCTAATCGGGTGCGGGATATTCCAAGCCGGTACCGGAGATATTGTATTGAAAGCTTTTCGTTGTGCCAGCTCCGAGGTTGTGTATCGGTTGCGTGTTTGTAATTGTCTAAATAACCCTGTAATGAAGCCGAAAAACACCGTTGTTACTTACTAATGAATTTTGAAACGTTTGCTTATTACTTGGGAAAATGAGTAGGTGCTTTATAACATTTATGTACTGTGTTCTTTGTGTTTCATGATTTTTTTTTTCCTCAAACCAATCTATTATCTGTATTATCGAATTCGAACCCGAAAAAGAAATCGAATAGTAGAAACGAAATTAACCTACTCGTATATTGAAATAAGAATAGACGAGCTATTTCGTCGCCAAACAAAATTGCCTATTTCGTTGAACTGAACTTACCGAAAACTTATTCACATAACGTCCAACTTGCTAGCTTCGAACATTTCGCGTCTTATTTCCTGTTTTTCCTCGTTATAAAGAAAACGAAATGAAAATCTACATAACTAGAGAGAATTCCGACTCGAATCTCATTTTATTTCTCAATATTATAGAAAATTCGGCATTCTTATTCCGCTCGAATTGATTGAAACGCGTGCACGTACTAGGTATATGGAGTAATTCGAAGCCGCGTCGAAATTTCTGCCTCTCTGTTGGTGTCGACGTCGACAAATCAAAGTGCCACCTAATTTGAAAATATCTTTTCAACCGTAAAATACAAACACAAAGGCGACCTTTACCTATTCACCGAGTGGAAATCATTCACAGCGTTCAGTTCCGCTCGTATACCTTTTTTTTTTTTTTGTCAAAATGATTTTTTATTCGAAGACCGAAACGAAATGAAGAACGAGATGGATTTTGTGTGTTGCGTGAAGAGGGCTTTTTTTTGGGGGGGGGGGGGCAAATTTTGAAAAACTCGCGGTAAATTGATGTTATTTAGGTCGGTAGATTGAAGTGGTGGTGTTTTTTTTTCAATCTACTCTTGAACTCTCTCATGTTTCGTATAATATTGTCGATATAATTTCAAGAAGGAGAAGACTTTTCGCCGAGGAACCTTTTTAGAATTATAATAAGCTAAAACCTAAAAGAACAAACTTGGTCACGAACTCGTCGACGTATAGAGCGAGTGCTTTCTCTCCTCGTCAAGGGTGGACCTTACCCCGCGCGAAAGTTGGAAGAATTATTATGGTATGTAAGGCGAAAAAAATCACCGTACATGTACGTTAGCCAATATTGCACATTTTCTTTTTGTACCCCCCTCCCCGGCCCTCCTCCGCGTGTATCGTAATATTACTTTATCGCGATAGAATCGTAACGAGTACCGAAGCTCGTCGATATTGTTAAAGTCACGAATACATATACTGGCGTACCGTAGGTAGGTACCGAGTTATGCTATGCGAATACACGTACGTGTAGATGAATCAGATAAAAGACGAGCAGGCGGATGTCATAAATGATATACTTTGTTGCGAGGTATATGTGTATGTACGTAGGAGGACGTACGTATCGGGGTAGATACTCGTTTAATATTACAGAATATATTACACGACACTAATTTCCCCGTAAAGTAAACACCAAAAGACCATTCGATGACTGCGGCGTTTTTAGAACCGCGCTGCGGACAGATACGTGGCCTACATGGAGTACTTGGTTTTCTTTAGCGACGTTTATCGCTTCAGATGCGGCGGTGTTGGTGATTCAATATTTTCTTTAACGTGATTGCTTTTGGAAAAATTGAAATTTGTAGCGAGTATATCGTCGGTTTCCAATATACTTGTTCTATGTATGTCCACAAAACCTGTTTTCGAGAAAATCGATTTCAAAGTTTTCAAAATATGACTAGAGTAACGCTGTGAAAGATAGGAGGTTGGTAATTTTTTTTTTTTTTGCGTGAGTTTGTTCTGAGTTGAATTAGTAATAAATTGTATCGAAATAAAAAATGTTTAATGCCAAAAAGAATTTAATAAGAGAGCTGTAATGGACATATCATATTTGTATTTTAAGAAAAATGGACATAGAACAATTAACCATTAATTAAAATTATTATTTTCGTCAAAACAATAAAACCTTAATCATTAATTAAAAAATATTCAATCGTCTAACTCTAACATAATTTCTTCAATAATGAATTCCTCGTCTTGAGACACAGCGTAAGGAACTTCGTCGACTACTTTACTAGAATGAGGTAAATCTTGATAGAAAGACTTGTATGAAGATGGAATTACGCCGTCTTTCAGTCTTTCAGTAGTGACATCAGGTCTTTGTTTTTAGCATAATATTTCCGAGCAAGCTTGCACTTCGGGTTCAATGGAGGATGAGTAACGAAATTCTTGCGGTTTTTACTTCTGACCACATTCAACTGACGAAATTCTTCATCAAAATCGCACCGAAAATTGACAACATATGGGTCTGTTTTATTTTTAACCATTGTACTTTATCGTTATTGGTATCCAAATTCACATTTTTCACAAATGCCGATGTCAACTCTTTCAAATTGAAAATTTCGTAGAATTCTAGGACCTTCACCTCGTAATAGTCTGGTAGAAATAGAACCAAAAATGCCCTGACCTCAAACTAATTGGTACAAAACGTTTTTTTGATTTTGGAAGAGGGTCTACTCTATCACATATCCAAAAGCCTCCCCGAGCCTCCCCCTCTAAGTCATTTTTTT
>FIZT01047641.1:0-11484 GCA_900065295.1 Paracoccus marginatus
AAAAATTCACCGAAATTTCAGTGATTTTTTTCACTGGTGCAATTCTGACTGTTTTTCAGTGATTTTTCACTGATTCCAATTGAGAGATTATGGTCTGTTTTCTATTGCTAAAAATGTGTTTAAATTATTGCTCGAATTACCTAGGAGAGACCGGGGCATATAGGAACGGTTTTTCGCCATCTTCTCTAGCGGCACCCCAAATTGAGTTACAGGGCTCGTTGAGGGATCATTTTGTAGATACATCCTTTAGCTACAACCTCATCTTATATACCTGCCTACGTGAATGTAAAACAAAATTGAATGGTAACTTCAGCCCCAGTTTTCAGATTTTTACTTCAGCTTAAATTATTGATAAATAGGTGGATAGATATGCTTTGCGAAATTTCTCAAATCCAAACTCTCATACGTACACGTAGGTATCTACTCTTGATGATTTAGGTTGATATCCGTCATTTGTTCAACTTTTGAAGACATTCAAGACATGCCATAACGCAAAATAAAAGTATCTACGCTTACGAACCTGTAGGTACTTGAGGTCAACCACTCATTTGAATCCACTTTTAACCGGATAATATAACCTAATAGGTAAGTAGGCAGAAGATACGCGGATTAGCTATATCGAACCTACCTAAACAAGAATTAATCATATAGGTACAACGATGTTTAAACTTTGAATGTTGAGGAAAATGTACTTACTCACTCAACTTACCTATTCTCTCCTGCACACTGCGAACCCCAATAAAAATCAGCTTACACACTTACTCCTACGATCATTGGCAATAAAACTAAATCCTCAATTGAGTGCGTCCAATTTAAAAGGGCCCAACGTCACTTAGGCCTTTTTAAAGTGAATTGCAGAATTGGATTCTACGGTCGAAATAATAGATAATACCCAGTAGAGTTTGTTTCGTAGGGCTACCTATTACAAACCCCTCAAAACACTCCTCCAAAGTCACAAAAAATAACGTTTTTCCCTATAAGAAGAGGTAGGGGAGGGGTAGGGGCTAAAATTTTTACCACGAGGTTTTCAGACCATAAGAGCCATATTCCATCGGTTAGTTTCGAATTTCAGCTCTGAGACATTTTCGCCTAATTCTACCTAGGTATACACCGATATCACAAGTAAAACGTTTTTCTACCGCGAACGCGTCATTCTATCATTCTACATAGTCTAATTACCACTAAAAATAATTATTCCTACTTGAAAACCTCAATCTTAATCCATCAGTGCGGGAAAATCGTCAGAAAAAATTTAAAAAGTTCGTCCGCGAAAAAGGGCCTAACTGCAGCCTTTGGGTTATTAATTGGGGGGTTATTTTGAATTTTCAATCAGAATATCTCAAAAGGAATGTTCAACCATTATAAAAATAAAAACCCCGATGAAATTGGTCGAAAATTCCATGAAATAGTTACCTATGTTCAAAAACTTAAAATGCGTTTTTCTCAAAACAACATTTTTGCAGTTAGGCCCTTTTAGATTGGACGCATTCAATTATATCAAAGCATAGGGGAAAATTCATTGGATTGAAACCTATAATTAAACACTTATACAATGTGGAGGATGGGGGTATAAAATTAAGTACCTTACCTATTCAAGTATGGGTATAGGTATAAGTTTAAGTAGGTACATACATAATATAGGGATACATTACGTAAGTAACTATAGATGATATAAAACATCGTACACCACCGCAGTAATTTCAACAGCTATGAAAACAGGAGACATTGGTTTTTTTGGTTTTTTTTTTTCTTATTCGTGAGAACTCAGAGAAGTCAATAGGAGAAAAAATTCAGCAGCGCCGTTGGCCCGTCCGCTTGTCAGTAACAAAGTGGATCCATTATCATAACAGTTATTGTTATGTGGGCTGCGCAATGTGTCTCCAGGGAGCACTTACATTCACAACTTGTACATTTCCTCTTTCTTTAGTTCCCTGAACTGTTAGTAAAAAATCCTCACGATGTGTTCTGATTTATTAAAACATTTTTCTCTTCCTAACACCAGTTACTGAACACAGAGGCTGTTGAGAAAGTTGAAAGAAGTTTCAACGTTATGTATTCCTATTCCTAACCTATATGTAAGATAGTGCTTATTACTATAAAGTACTTGGAAGGATCAATATACCGAATCTTCGTACTTGGAATTCAAAATCGATTTTTTGTAGTGTGAAAAAAATAGAAAATCTTTATCACAGAAAAAAACAGCTTCAAGAACAACTCAGTAAATCACGAAAACACCACAGACCAGACCACCTCAGACCAAATGATCCTTGAATCTTTCGCCTTCATACCGTCAATTAGTCAAACATTTAAACATATTACGCATCGCGTTACGCGTTTCACTCATCATCTAATCCAACGTACCTAAAGTAAGTTTTAATTTTTCTAATTCTTTTCCCACTACATGTACTCATTGATTAATAATCAATGCATGTACTACCATAGGTACCAAACATTCATCTCAATAAAGTAACAATAAGTACCTACATAAAAACGAAAAATGAAAATGAAAAAATACTTTATTCTCAATTTTATCAATCATTTCATACTTATGAAACTTTCGAAAACAACTAAAAACTTCGTTTGCTAACTACAAAAAACAATGAAAAGAAAGAAAACAAAAAAAAAAAAAATTAAAAAATAACCAAAAAAAATTTATTCTTGTTTTGGATGACTCCATAACGATTTTGTGTCACTGGACCACAAAGAGCTGAGAGATCTATATTGTTCGATGTCTTCTTTTACTTTTTCCTGCGTGAAAATTAACAAAACGTTAAAAGGTTCAAACAATGGAGGAGAAAAAAGAAGGAAAACTTCAATACAAACCTTTTTCTCTTCAAATCTTAATAGCCTACTAAGCGATAACGCTGATGCTGTGTCGGAAGTCGAATTCGAAGGAGAACCTGATAAGTCGGAGGGTGTCCAAGAATAAACGGATGTTGGAGGGCCCCATATATCGTTACTAACGGGTTTTATGCATGGTGGTTCAGTACGTTTCAATACCAAATCATCGTCATCCGATAAATTTCCTTTAGCGAAGTTGTAATATTCGGTGTCTTCTGCTTCGTCTGAATTCATGTCATACTCTTCCGGTAAATGGAAATTATTCGTTTTATTTTCTTTTTTACCTACGATACATTTTAAAATTAATTTTCAGATGCTCCGATATATTAAGGTTGAATGCACGTATTTATATCGTAGATGATTCAACTCACTAGAGTAACTCGGTTTGCAGAAGTACGATTCGCTTGCTAAATTTCTTTCATCGTCACCCAGCACAACAAATTCAGGAATTTCATAGTTGGAAAACATCGGTTTACCTCTCGTTTCATTTCTCACCTAAATATTTTCAGAAAAAAGAACAAGAAATTATTTTCCATTACGTGACTTGAGAAGAGAAGAAATTTTTTAGAATGCTCACATCAGAATCTTTTACTGCGGGTATATCAAATATATGGCTGTTAGACGGCATAACACCACTCTGGCATAACATTTCGTTATTCCACGACTCCCAAAATACGCTGTTACTAGGACGGTTGTCAATTACTTCTGAAATAGGAAAAAATTATTGAGTGTTTCGATTCGATAATGATAAAAGCACGAAATCGAAAATTTTACTTGTTGACAATAGAGCAGGCGAATCGAACGATGTAGTGCTTTCCGATGTAGATGACGATGAAGAGGATCTGGTCGGTGGCGCAACTACCCGAGAATACAGTATCCCGTTACTAATCGAACTGACAGAATTATGATTCGCTTCGTTGAACATCATATAATTAGGTTCTTGATCTACGATTCTGTTCGCATCATCTTGAAACACTCTCAAATTATCGTGGGCCGAGTTGGATTTACGTTTTGAATTGTCGATTTTCATCACAGACTCTGAATTCTTCTTGTCTGCTTTCTTCTTACCACCGCCACCGTAAGAATTATTTTTCGTGCTGTTTCTGGTGGCAGTGTATTTTCGATCCAATGTATCCGGAGTATTGAATACGATTGACAATTCTGCGCAAACATAAAATAAATGATAAAAAAATCTCGAGGATTCTCCTAAAATTTTGCATATTTTTTTCCAAACTTTAATGTACGCACGCACAGCCAGCTAAAATAAAAATTGATATCGTTGTCGTTGCCGGGCTCACCTTTAGCTAAATTCATAAATTTATCTTCTTTTGTGCGTTTTTTGAGGTTCGACTTTCGTTTATTTTTCAAGGTTATCGTTTCACTGCATAGACTGGAAAGAGTTTCGAATGGCTCTTTACTTTTGGGAAGATTCGTAATAGGTTTTAGGGCTTCCATTTGCGTTTCGGCAGTATTGGTCTGATCCTGCTTGTTCACAAACTGGGTTATATTTTTCTCGTCCTTGGCGGCTCTTTTAACTTCGGCAGCCTGCTTATTTTTGAAAACGCAGTTTTCTTTAGAGCTTTCTTTAGTCGAGGTTTCAAGTTGTTTTTGACTCGGTTCGGTTGATTTTTTCTTTTTTTGCTTGGGTGTTTTCGGCGCATATTCTATTTCCTATAATTTGAAATACACGGGCTTATTTTCTTTATAATAATAGCACGGTTTAAAAAAAGTGTTGATATTCAATTACCTTTTCGTCAATTATCGCAGGAACTTCGGTGGTAGTCGAAGATGTTTCTGAATTAACTTCTCCGGTGCTGTTAGTAGATTTTTTATTGCATTTGTTGAAATCCAACTTGCGAGGTAATTCCTTACTATATTTAGAAAAATTATTATGACTAGAAGAACCAGCGGTAAGAAGATTCGGCGTTGCTTCTTTATCGTTCGAATAAACGATGTATTTCTCTGAACAGTTACATTTCTTTTCATCAATTGCTTTCAAATCTCTTCTAAAAGCGCCGCATTTTATGCATCTGCGAACATGATATGTCGAATTAAAATTACGAATGAAGTGAACCGCGAACGACACAAAACACAATAAATAGAATACGTAAGGACATCAATGTTCCAAAAGAAACATACTTAATCCAGCCATTTTTTAGGAACTTGACACCATTTAGTTTTTCTTCTTTTTTAGCTTGTTTTTTAGATTTATAACAAGCTTCATCTAAATCGCATTTTCTACCTCTTCTGGCTTTGTACTCGCTCTCTGTGATGAATACGCCTATCTCATCCTGAAAATTTTCAATACACATGTCAAATATGAAGGCGTCTGACACTCTCGATAAATTGTGAAAAAAAATGTACCAACTCACCAATGAAGTTGTTTGATTACTATCGCTAGGATCATTAGCTTTGACATGATTGAGATCAAGAACACCTCTATTTCTGCGATAGTCGGCACTTAGATTATTTGTAATACTGTTACTTTTCATGTTATTTATAATAGATTGACTAGAAGGTATTTCCGAACAGCAAGTAGGTTTAGGAGTTGAAACCGCGGCGGAAGATGTAGATTGTGCGACCGGAGAGGTACGAATCAAATCTGATATTATTTTATCACAATCTGAAAGATTCGTATCATTTGTGCGTTTAGTACTCTCGTTACTGGAAGATGCGAAAGCCGAGCCGTTTGAAAGTTTCGAATCATCCAACAGATTATTTTCTTCTGATTCGACCATAGACTCGATTTCTTCGCTTTCTTTCAAATGTCTAATTGTATCAGCTTTCATTTGCATAACCGCTGCCGTGGATCGATGATGATTATGATGGTGATGATGTGGAAAGCTGGATCTGATGAAAAATACTTCGATCAATCTGAAAGGAAGCTTACAACATGAGCTGTACGTTTCGAGAGCAAAAATTACGCAAGTAGTGATTACGTACTTGAGGTCATAAAAGGGTTGAACCTTTTGTTCAACTCCTCCAAAACCATTGATAAGTCGACTAGTATGAGCCGATACTTCATACACGGCCATTATAGCGACGCCTATTAATAAAAAGAAGAACATTCCGATCATCAAATAATACACCGTCGGTTCCCACTGAGGTCTTTGCAAATGTGGTTTGCATTTTCGCAGCCAGTCAGAATCTAAAGCTGCGTACAACGTGTAGCTTAACATGGAACCCATTCTTATATCGCTTTCTACTTGTAAAGTACTTTCTACACGAGCAGATGTAAAATCGGGTGTAAACGATATTTCAATCTGCAAAATATTTTCATCAACATAGAATCGACAGTGTTAAAGATCAGAATCTAGCCATTCTACACAACGTACTCGTTTGGTGGTGCCCGGTTTTAAAACAAACGGGGTATGATGACAGTTGGTAATTTTAAAACCATATCCTTGACAAGGCAACCCGTTGATTGTAAAACCAAAAATGTGAACGCTAACTTGGCCAGTATTCCTAAGCCTGTATATTTTTTTGGTGGTTATGTTCAAAACTCTATTGCTTGATTCTGAAAAAAAGTTTCAAACTGGTGTTATTATTTTCAACTCTTAGAACATCATTACGAGCCTGTTTTCAATAAATTACCACGCAAATATACAAACCTTCGCACATCTTCAACATTTCATTTGGAATTGAAAATTTGATTAAATGAATTACGGTATTATCTAAGCCTTCTAACGTCAACTGTGGATATGCTCCAGCTCCGTTGAGAACGACTGAATCCAAAATAGTAAAATCGTTTCTGAAACAAAATTTGCTCGTGAAATAAAAATTATTTAACCTCACTAGTCTCTAAACGAACATAAATAATTCAAATTCAAGGTTTATTTATCTGAAAAAATGGTTTATCGGTTTACAATGTACGTTATAAATTTTACATTGCGCAGGTAAATAATTTTCATTGTGCGTAATGAAAGGCAGAAAAAATCAACAATTACCTCAAGTACAGTCTGCTGGTAGTTAAAAGTGGATTTGTCGGCTGGAATCCTATACTGACGGTGGCATTAGCTTGCGGTGGAAGGACGAACACGACGCTAGATCGATGTGTCATGTATCTTCTTTTAGATCCGGTCAGTGCGACATAGCGAAAAGGACTTTTAACGGTCATATCCAAAAAGAATTCATTTGATTTAGCTTCTATTCCACCAGGTTCTTCGAATCTGTTGAAACATTCGCGCTAATAAACACTAGTAAAACATCAACGCTCGCATATTTTCGACGAATACTTACTCCGATATCATTGTTCCAACAACCGAAGGTACCTCTTGCTGATAATACTGCGCCATAATAGCTTGTACAGTCAGGTAATGGCTGTGCATTGGATTAAAAATGCTAACATTTTCGTGAATGGTGGTACCGATTTGCACGAGGGGGAAATCAACCACTCTAGTTGTGACTATTTGAGGCCACTGTAATTGTATTTTGCCTTTAAAAAGGAAATTTTTGATTTCTGTCGTATCTATTCTGAACATTAATTCTATCGGAGAGCTGTACTGTTCTCTGTATCTCAAATACTGGGATTCTATTAAAGTGAGATCAAAATCTCTCGTCATGTTGGGCCTTTCTATCGTGCCTAGCCATCTATCTCTCCCTGCAAAAATCAATTCAACGTTAAAGAAGTTACACGAGGTGGTCAATTCAAACGCTTGAAAACAAATCAACTACCTACCGGTATTGTTATTCGGCAATCCTAAGTATCCCAATGGCCACGTTTGCGACGAATCTATTGTAGGTTCCCATAAAATGTTACCAACGATACTTGTAGCGTGACCGGCAATCATAGATGGCACATTCGGATAAAACAAAAGTTTATCGTAAGGAGTATAAGGAACCGTAGAAATATTCAAAATTGACATGCTACGCATAAAATGCGACTCGATGGTGAGCTGTTGGACGCAAAAAGCTCCCTGAATCGAAAATATAAAAAAAAAATTTGTAAATTGTGAACGAATAAATTACACGTATTTTTTTAAATCACTACGAACCGGAAAACAGTCTTCGAATTCGAATGGATCTGGCGAAACACGTAGGTAGCCTTTGGCTACGTTCATATAAAATGGAAATACGATTTTTTGAAATTCTGATTGAATCCATACGTCACCATGTACTTCTCCTTCGGAATCGCTCGTATTTACCGACAATTTAAAAGAAGCGTAATGATGTGGATGAACGTTCTGCGAAAAATAGCAATATTATTAAATAGTAGTAATTTTTTCTCCTTTGTAAAATCAAAGAATACTTACAAATCCACCGGCATGCAAAACTCCGGTTTCGTTACGAGCGAAAGATCTGTAATAAAATGTTCGAGCATTTCCAGGTTTAATATCCAGAAGTTCGATTCGCACAGACGATTCGTTACAACCGAAGTACTTGACAAAAACTGTCTCAGGATTGGTATTAGCAATACCAAAATAAGTCATAACCGTAGTTCTAGCGCCAACTAAACCCAAATGTAACGATGACGGCGAGACTTTTGATAACTAGAACAAAATACATTAGGTGAACGAGTGCTTTCTTTTTGAACAAAAATTTTCAAATGAAACCTACTTTCGTTAAAGATCCGTCGTAGACCTTCAAAGGTAACCTCACAGTGGAAATATTAGTTTCCAGCAATATGGAACTGTCGAGCTTCACATCCGCTAATCTAACTCCTTTTCGCATTTGTAAATTGAATAGTACTTTTTGCTCTTGTGGTTTTAAAATCGAAGGTTCGAAATCACGAATCTGAAGGGGGAAAAAAGGAATAACGTATCATCAAAGTGAAAATCAAACAAAATAAAGGGTAACTTGAATTTACCTGAAAATATTCTGCGGCTTCGAATGATAAGTATACATTCATGACTGAGACCAATTCACGATACTCGTTGGTAAACGCGAACGGTCTTGATGCGGCTACATTAGACGGACTACTAGTTAGATATAAAGTTGACGACGTATTATACGTCAACCCACCATGATGTACTCTGGCGGTATAATCAACTCTAAAATTAGGATGTAAATCATTGTGAATGAGTAATGCGCCGGTAATCAATTCGCCTGGAATTTTCGCATTCCCTAAAAAAGAAAAAAAACACACGAACAACGTTAGGTTTTCATAAACTAACTAATCAGGATTTTCAAATAATTCAAGTATCACGAAACTTACAAAGAAATTTCACTTTGGCTACCGGGTTAGCACCACACGACGCCGGAGGTAAGGTAGTAGGAGTAAAATCTTCTACCTGGCACCCGTCAATATTTGATTCGCAAGATACATTCTAAAAACGAAAGTACACGTTAGAGACAATTTCTCAATGAAATAATCGACAACGAAAAATTCGCAACAAGAGGCACCTCTATATTCACAGTCTTCATCGAACTGCTACACAAGTGGAGAGGTCTGATCGCTGGAGGATCTAGATGACCGCCGCTATCAAAATCAATTTTCAAGTTAGGAACGTACAAGCCAGTCCTAGGCACTACCTCAATGTCAACAGGTATTAATAGAGTAGTTCCACTCGCCAATTTTATGCTACAACAAATAATTAACACGTGTATTGAAATCGGGCATTTTTTTTTTTTTTTTTAAATGTTATTTACCGAGATGATAATCATACCTCTGAAGTGTCGTTAGATTCCAAGCTTCTGCGGTCGAAAAGTGTATCCTCAAAATCTCTTTCGTTTCATAAGGTCTCAAAGTCCACGACTCGACCGCATTCTCTAAATTTATACTCGACGGTAGTGTGTGTGACGCGTGATTACCTCCATGTAATAAAGCTTCGGTAATCTGAAAAAAATCAGCGATCAAAATCAGTGAAAATAAGAACGAAAGAAAAAAAAATTGAAATAATACAAGCATCGAAATCATATAGCTTTACAATAAAATTCAAAATTACCAAGAGAGGTTCTGGAAACGGATTTCTCAATGTTACACTATGACTATACGATGAATTCAATGGCAGAACGATCGACGCCATAGGACTAATCCTGAAGGGGTTTTCCACGCACGTAGAAGAAACCTGAAATGGTTTTTATATTTTTAAATTTCACTTTCATACTGTTATTAATTATTATTATCTAATTCTAGCGTAAGATGAAGGTGTAATAAGTAAATAATGTGATTATATGCTAAAATTACCACTATAACAATCAATGTATGTGTATTGGGTAAGTAATTTCTGAATTTTAGGCATTAGTTTTGTAAAAAAAAAATTAATAGGTAAGCTTCAAAAGCAACACCGCGATTAAGTATTTTGCCGATCGCTAAATTCGTGCGAGATGTCGAGAATAAAACGAGCAGTGATACTGGCTATTTTTCATTTCATTTTTTTGTTATCATAAACAATAATACATAACTAATAAAATATCACGTAGTAATTTAATAGTTGTAGGTATTTGTTCCTATTTCGAGAAATATTTTGTCACAAAAATTAGGTTTCAAGCATAAAATCAGCTAAATTTTATTTGAAAACTTGCCTGATCAGACATTGAATTGTTAGATTATTTTTAAAAATTGTCCTAAACTTTATCTGTTTCCCTGTCACAAATTAGAAACGACGAATAAATAAATACCCTCATCAATTTAAAATCGCAAAAACTTTGTTAATAACAAAAATGAGAATATATTTTGTTGGTGTAGGTAGAGGTAGGTTAGGTAATTTCAAAATTACAGTTAAACAACACATATGCACTATCTTTCCCGTACAATGCAATTCCGCACCCACTCGCAGAAAAAATTCAATTCGCCTTCCACATAATGTGTACTTTTCATCTGTATTTCGTAAAAAAAAAAAAAAATGGGAGGAAAACGGTTGACGTCAAATACAAACTCATCAGTGAGAAAAATTAAAACAACCGTAGTAGGTAGGTATAAGTAAGCCAAACTGTTAATATGCATCATCCATGCACTCCTCAACATGCTTGTTACATTAAGCGTATCATTTATTTCTTTGAATAGGCGAATAGGCTATGGTAATACGTATACATATAAATGATTTTGAAGCATACGCCAAATTTTAAATCACCTACCCATAAAATGAAAAAGTACACGCCAACGGATAACTTGAAAATCTCAACTACGAGATTCATGGTTCGCGAATATTTTACTCGCGTATTTTTGCTCGTCCGCAATTTTATTCTACAAGTCGTAATAGTAAAAAAACTGTTTCCTAAGCATAACACCAGGTAAAAACTGCATTAAAATGTTAAATTTATCAGCATTCGTGGAGGGAAAATTTTTTTCTCATCAACGATCACCGAATGATTGTTTCAAACGTATAGTCGTAATGTAAACAGACTGTTCCCGAATAAATACATTAAATACTTACATACGAGAAAATAATGTAAATCAACAAGTTTCAAATTGAAACGCAAAAAATACGAGAGTACCTATATGAAATGCAATTACGTACATGTTGCGAAATAATACAATATATTATGTACTTGAATTACAACTCCATTCTAAGTGAGTTCATTCATGACATCTCTGCGAAAGACCGTACAATATCTCAAGATTTGCATCGAATCGAATCGTCAATTCTCTTAACACGTAGGTAATCAGCGTAATACACATTTGCCTAGTTACCAACTAGGAACGTACCTATTAGGGTGGCCCTTATTTTACTTGTTCGGATTTTTGGGGGGCTAAAGTGAAAA
>FIZT01047648.1:0-12258 GCA_900065295.1 Paracoccus marginatus
AAAGTGTGATTTTCACCCCCCCCCCCCCCAAGAAATTAACAAAGTTTTGATTTTTCAAAAAAACGAAATTTTTGATTTTGAAATTTTCATTTGGGTAAGTACGTATCTTTCGTCTCACATTGACCGTCGCAGTCACTCTCTAAAGTGTGATGGAGTCAAATTGGACTAAATCCACTTGAACATATACATTTATTCAGCCATTTTCTGCAATTTCGAAAAATTGACAGATAAAATACCTACCACTTGAATCAATTTTTCAAAGATCGGATCATCGAAAATTCATCTCGTTAAAATCACGATGCATAAACGAGTTATCTCCCAATTTTCCCCCCAAATTTGCCACTTACAAAAGAAAAAAAAATCTTTGGCTGAAGACGTTCACGAATTTTATAGGGAGAATGATAGTTTTCTCGATTAGTTGATGATTTGGTTTTTTTTTTCTTCACGTAAATAGGCATAATGAAATTTTTCGATCGATATAGAGATATTTACATATTTTATGCATACTTAGCTTTGAATGATGACTGCTTCCATCGAATCAGTCACATTGACAGTGATTGAATGTCTGGTTTAGTTTTACGGCATACGAAACTGAAATAATTACTTTTAAAATATTGATATTGAAAAATCATCACATTAGATGCAAAAAAAAAAAAATAAATAAATAAAAAAATAAAAGATAAAATAGGAGCGTCTCATCATTAGATTGGGGCTTTTCCTAATAAAATCAGGAATACAAAAAGATATCAACGTAGATGATAAATGAGCTCGCTAAAATTTTGGGAAACCTTGCTTCAGAAAAGAATCAGCATTATTTTTCGTATACCTATCCGTTCCACAGGGTATACTTTATCGGGCATTTTATTGGTAGGAAACCAAATCCGATATCATAAGAATTTTTTCACTTCCATGTTACGCCGTAGGTGTAAATTTTCGCCTACGATCCGATATATTCAATTTCTACACAATTCAATTGAAAGAAAAGAGAAAATGTTTTTTTTTTATTTCGAGTGCAAATTCGTTATTACTGGTCGTGGCTGAGAGTCCAGCCCACGTTCTTGAAGAACTGATGTAAAATTCACGTTTAATAGCTTTCTTAGAATCAGATGTGGTATAAAGCGAAGGAGAAAATGTTAATAAGTTTCCCATCTTGGTATATACTTACATGATCCTTGTGCTAGAAAATTTCTTCTTCTTCGTGCCTGCGAACAGGTAATACCATACTTGTTGTGTGGTATTGAAGTATTGAAAGAGAAAAAAAAAGAAACGGTCGTCGTCTCGTTGGTGCGAAAATTTATAACCTTGTGTATGAATAGAGATAGGTCGACGACGCGTGTCTTGGTTTAAAAAAAAAAAATCTTAGCATATAATCTACTGCTTGGGCATAATTTTTTCTCACTCGTATGCGATCGTTTTCCATAATACATGAACTGAACATTGTTGTGACAGGAGTTGAAAAAATTCGCCGCCTTCATCGTACGCAGATTCTTGGAAGTGGCCAAGAAAAACGATAAAGTTTACGTAGAGCTGTTGTTTTGGAAAGGGCACAAAGAAGCTTACGAAATAGAAGAAGGTTACGGATCGTTGGCCAGCGCGTAAGTAACTTTTAAGCGATTTTTCAGCGAATTTTTTTTCCTCCTCCTTCGCATAAGAGGGAATTTTTCACGACCAGGCTACATGGTACAGTCGCTAGTCGACGGATTTCGGCGGGATGGGCTCGCGTGTGTCGAGCACAGTTTGATATAGCTTACTAGATGGTCGTAAATTTAAGTGGAATTTATTTAGGTTGTTTTTTTCTCTCTCTCTCGTGTAGGCTGCTCTTTTTCTCGATGTGATAGCCGAGCGTTTTTTTTCTCTTTTTTTTTATTGCCGACGCAATTATATTATGTTTTATGACCATATCTTGAGGGCTCATTTACCAAAATGAAGGTTGCAGCGAGTATGCTGTGAAATTGGTAAAGACATTATCTTTTTTTTTTTTTGTTATTTTCCCGGGCTGAACGAAGGATAGTTGGGGAAAAAAGGACGATGTAATGTATCAAAATGATCAATTTGACGAGGATTTTTTTCTGACCTTAATACATATTGTTTATGGAGCGTAATAAAAAGTTGAGAAAGTTTTCGGCGCGAAATGAGCTTCGATTTTTGGACCCGTGAAATTGGCGATAAATTTACGCTCGCTCGGTGGCCTTGGAAATTTTATGAAATGCTCGACGATGCAATGGTTTATATTTTATTGCTGCACATTTGGAGATATTTTGTATCGAATGTCGTGTAGGTTTGAAGGAGATTGTGTAATATTCGGCGACACAAATCATTTACTATTTGTGGTCATCCGAGCGTAGAAATACTTTCAAAAATGCCTGAATTTCGAGAAATTTTCAAAATTAATTTTTCCAAAAAATTCAAAAGTTGAAAAAACAAACATTTTCAAGATTGAATTTTTCAGAATTTTTCAAAATTATTTTTTTGACTTTTTTTCAAACCGTTGCATTTTTGCCATTTTTTTGGAAATTTTTCAAAACAATTTTCTAAAAATTTTACGTATAATTATTTTCAAAAAAAAAATCAAAACTCAATTTTTTTTTTGTTCAGTTTTTGTGGCCCACAAATAAGTAATTGAAAAGAAAAAATATTTTCAATCAGATACCTGTACCTAATTTATCCAATTTTTTTTTTTTCATTTTCGCAGAAAATCGGGTAAAGTGGCCTGGACCGAAGAACAAGAAGACGAGCTGCGAAGACTGTTCGCCGAATACGAAAACGAGAAACCGGAACAAGGTGATAATTCATACGACCCGAGCGCCCAACCCTTGCACACAGGGCTGATACGTATTTACTCCCGAACCAGCCCATCGTATGAGAAATATCCGTAGGCCTTTTATCGGCTCCTCGAGTCGCGTCGCTCGGTCTTCTTCGTCTGCCCCGAAGCTCTCCGCCAGCCATCGTCGTATAATGTATTGAAAAACTGCAATAAATATTGCACATTACATTAATTCGCTTCACGGTGGCTCGATTAACGATGTTTGCGGAGAGTTAATTTGGTCGTTTAAAGACGAAGCCAAAGAGCACACGAGCGCGAGAATGGGCGAAATTATATACCGATAAATCTCTCATTATACGTACGGTCGACGAAGAAGACGTGAGACGACCAACGACCAAGACGAGAATGGTGTTTCGTTAAATACGTATATCTCATCCGACGACGCTTACCTTCACTTCTTCCTTACTCTTTTTTTTTTCCTCTTTCAAACGTTTTGTTTTCGTTTCACCGCAGATATGGTAGATTGGATCCATCGCAATCTCATCGACCAGTCTAGAAGTCGCAAGAGTCTGATGAAAAAATTACGCGAAATGTATCTGATCGTCGGACCTCAAGTAAGCGTGCTCGACTTTTTGGTAAATTTTTTCGTGCCAAAGTTTGCTCACGTTTTCGTTGCACAGCCCAGTGTTTGGTTTTTTTTTTTTTTCATCGAACGAAATATTCGTGAAACACATTTCGGATGAGCGGATTCCAAACGAGGTCATTTTTTCATTAAAACTTTACCAACTTCGTGCATAAAGTGCAAAGTTTATTTGATAAATTTGTTTAAAAAGTACGGCCCGAGGAAAACCACCGGAATCGGGGGGATCGCAGGGAATGTACCTTCTCGTAGACTTAGCGAGATTCTTCTCCAGTCCTTCGAATGTTACGCTATGTCTAAAAATTAGTACGACTTTTTTTCTTCTTCTTCAAGAGTAGGCCATCTCATCGTTAAAAGTGTGAACGGTTTGCAGTTTACAATTTGCCAACTGTGAACGAGAAGTTTGACGAAGTAAAAAAAAAAAAAACACCCTACGTTGGTACTTGTACTCGCTAAACTCGACTTGGGAATTTTTTTTCACGAAACAGAAGATGTGAAATTGTGCAGCGGAAACAATTTTTGTAAAAAAAAAAAAATACAGGCTGAAAAAAATTACCGTTTGTTAGTAATTATTATTACGAAACGTATATAGATAGAGACTAAACGGTTTTGAATTTTTGCAGCAGAAGCGTAAATCAAGCAGTAGTAGGCCACCGAGAGAGTTTTCCGAAGCTGAAGTAGCTCAGATAACGCAATTGTTTAATGAATTCCGGGAAGCTTATGGTATTAATTTAAATTACATTTCGACTAAATAGTAATTTATTACGTTAGTCGGTATTATTTATTCGCGTATTTTAATTAATGGTAAACACAAGTGCAGCTTTTGAATTAATGGATGCGAAATGGCTTTTTGCAAAAAGTTTAATCGATCGTGATTATACGTACTATGCGAAAGAGTGCAGGATATTTTTTTTAAAAAATCATTCTCGTCTACAATTCTACATTATGTTACGAAGCATAGCACGCACACTGATTCTACATCATCTAGAGAAAGTTGAATCTATATGACGATGATATTGTCGTCGTGTACCATACGACGAGTTACCGCAAAGTGGCAAGTAATCAGCGAAATGGCGGTTATGTAGTACAACAATCGGGGTAGACTGGCGAAGTTTCACCTCCCCCTTGTCCTGGAAATTTGTACTTGCCATCAAGCCGTTACTGGCAAGTTGAGAAAAGTTAGTTCATATTATACGTATACGAGAAATGAGGACGAAATCAAAGTGAAATCTGCATCTAATAAGCGAAACGATGACAAGAGTCGAGTGAACATGGCACGAAGGGAGGCAGAGGGTTGGAGAGGAAACCGCGTAAAGATACGAAGAATGTTTTGCGAACTAAGTTTTCTCTCTTAGCCTGCAGATCAACTATCAAAAAGTGCTCTGAAATTTGATTTTACTGTTGTTTTTTTTTGTGAGAAACGAATTACTCGGAACCAAAATATACTTTTTCTCGATTTTTTTCATTTTTCGCCAAGTGTAAGACGAAAATTTTGCGTTTTTTTTAGATCGATCCTAGAGAGTAAGAAGAACAAACGAATTTTTCAATTTTTTTTGGACGATTTTTCGCTGATTTATGAAGTTTTAAAAATTTTGATCCGCCATTTTGAAAAAATGGTTATAACGACAATGGAATTTTTATGTCGAAAATAGTGGTATTTATGCATAAATATACGATAGAAATTTCAAAAATTTTAGGGTGGTGGAACATTATCAAAAATATTGGAAACTGACCACCCATAAAATTGAGCCCGTACAGATATGTCAGATTTTCCACGACGCTCTAGTGGGAAGTTCAGCGTTCACGGGCCAATGATTTTAACACATGTAAAAATTACAAAAAAAAAAAAGAAAAATGCTCTGATTTCATTCAAACTCAAGTAAGGTGTTACTGATGAGTTGAGAACGCTTCAAAAAAAATGTCAGCTCCCTACGACCCCAGGGGATTGACCCATGACTTCTCAAAATAGGAAATTCTTCAAAAAAAAAAGTCGACTGTCCCCTTCTGGAGTCGCAGGGAACTGAAATTTTCCCTTTCGCACGGGGTTCGAAAATGAAATTTTTTTTCTCATTCCCCTACCACTCAGAGTCAGCCCGCTAGGAAGTTTTTTTGCCTATTTACTTGTGTAAAGAATTGAACGTATCAAAACTAACTGAAATTTTGCACTGGATTCGAAAATGAGGAAATTTATATTTTCATGATTTTTTCTGAATTGTTCTATTTTTTCAACGATTTTATTTGATTTGACAATATTGTTGAAAACATCAAATTTTCAATGTACGTAATTTTTTCCAATTGATCAATTTTTCGAAATTCGTAAATTTTGCAAAATTCATCGGTTTATCAAAATATTTGCCAATTTTTAAAAATTCTTGATTTTTCAACTTTTGAAAATTTTCTGAATTCATTAATTTTTTCAATAATTTATCAATTATTCAAACCCTCAAATTTTCAAAATTTTTGAATTTTTTTCAATTTTTCAATTTTTGAAAATTTGTTATTTTCACACTTTTGAATATTTTTTTGAATTTGTCTATTTTTTCATCATATTCGAAACTTTGAATTTTTGAAATTCGTAATTTTTCCAACTTTTGATATTTTTAATCAATTTTAAAGTTTGGAAATTTTTCAAAATTCATCCATTTATCAAAATTTACCAATTTTGTAAATCGTCAACTCTAGAAAATTGGTGTTTTTTCAACTTTCAAAATTTTTCTGGATTAGTTTATTTTTTCAACAATTGTTTCTCATCCATCAAATTGTTCAAAACCTCAAATTTTCGAACTGTATCAATTTTTTTAATTTATCAATTTTTTAAATTTCGTCAATTTTCAAAACTTTGTAATTTTTTTATTTTTGAAATTATTTTGAATCCGTCCATATTTTTCATCAAATCAATTTAATTTAATTTGTCAGTTGTTCGAGACGTCAAATGTTCTATGTACATTTGTACCCATTTTTTTTATTATCAATTTTTCAAAATTCGTACTCTATATTTTTTTTCGATTTTTCAGACGTCGTCGGATGTATCATGGAACGATTGGATGTTCAAAGACCGAAGAAACGTATCATCGATAAAATTCTCGAACTGGAATTGGTTCAGGATAGACGAGAATTGCGCAAGAAGAAAGGAGCTGGAGCAGGCACCTCGAATATATCAAGACCAAGTGAGTTGCGCCAGGAGGAGTTTTTCATTTCGATTTTTCTCCAGAGGGTTTTGTTTTTGATTTTAATGAATCGATAAAATTACGAACTCGATTTATACTCGTTTGAAAACTCAATTTTCACAAATCGATTCTCCAATGTGAAAAAAAAAGGAATTTATCATACAAGAATTCTTATTTCTAAATTCTCGCTCTAAGAATTATTATTATGTACAATTTCTATTATTATTATTGTTTTTTTATTCGAATCGCAGCCGTCGAAGATAGCAGCGATGATAGCGATTCATCCAGCGGTGGCGACGACGACGACGAACGTGCTACCAGAAACGTGGCCCAAGAAGTGAAAAATCCCCCGCACTGTTTGGTCTCGAGCGAAGTCATATCGAGTGTAAAGACCGTTTTAAATTCGGGTTCGTTGATTTTTATTTGCTATACTTCGGCTTATTTCAGGAAGTAGGGTACCTAAGGTTTTTTCAAACGTAATCCTGCGTAGGGTTAATGGTGTCTGAAAGGATGGTAGTAGCGCTATCTGTTCCGAGGGATAAAAACGAAGGAAAATTCAACCGAAAGGGTGTAGGCTCGATCTGTGAGAAAGTTTTAAAATACTTGATTTGCGAAAGCTGACGAGTACAATTCTGTGGTGAGATATGGTCGATGCGAATGTTTGTTTCGAGCTATTTTTAGCAGATGCCGTCACTATTACGACAGAGAGAAAATACAACCAATGAGCTATCGCACGCACGTGCCGATTTGATAAAAAAAAGTCGTGGCGTGGGAGTGTTTATGTGTTGTTTTTTTTTTTGCAAGTTATCGGTTGACTCACAGTCTCCATATTCTTGAAAATTAGACGTGCGATTGCATTTTATCATTTTACGATAGAGATGAGTAATTAATTAAAATTGATATTGTTTTAGGCATGAAAGAAGCTCTCGAATGGATTGAGACCTCTTTGAATGAAATTCTCGAAGAACTTTGCGATGACGAAGACGACGTACCTATCTTACCTTTAGCCGATTATTCCATCAAGGCGATGGATAATGGAGATTTTCAAAATTTCTTGAAGTCTATCGGTATCAAACCGCCTGCCGATTCGCAGGTATGAACGTTGGCAACCTTTGAAGTATTTGTATGACGTATTTTTAGCGTAATTCTTATGTGGGAATTTTTCTGGATTTCTAGGAGACTTATTGGAGAATTCCGGGGTCTTGGCAAGCGAACGATATACGCAAAAGGGTTCATTTGATGAGAATGGTTATGGACGGAAACGTGATTTTAGATGATGAAGACAACATCAACGGTGATTCTCGAATCGATAGTGACCTTGAAGACGATCATACGTAAGTGAAAACAGAGCTGCAAGTATTTTTTTATTGTTTTGAAAAAATTGATTAAATTTTTTTTTTCTTTGGAATAGGTTGGAAAATGGTCACACTATCTCATCGTCACGCATTCTGGACGACTCGATCGATCTCACCGATAACCCTAATACTTCCCACATCAATGTTCTCGATAGCTCAGATTCAGAACCAGCTCCACTGAATGGAAACGCGAACGATACCAGCGCCAAAAAAAGAAAACGATTCAACGCCGACCAATTTCGTAAGATAATCAAAGAACAAAAAGTGAAAAAAAAGAAAACCCGAAGGATCGCGAACGAAGACGACGAAGAGGATGACGATTTATCTCCAAAACCAGGAACCAGCAACAGTTCCGGAAAGAAAATCAAAAGAAGGAAAATTTCGAACGATGATGAAATGGGCAGTAGTCGTAAACGAACGAACAAAAAGAAGCCTGAGAAAATCTCGCTGAACGATGACGACGATAGCGACGATTTGCTCGGTAAACGTCGTACCTCATCCGACGAGACGTCTTCGGACGACGAAATTAATTTCAGCTCCTTACAAAAAGCCAAAAAAAGGGCCAAAGAAAGCGCGAAGAACATTAGCGAAGCCAGAATCGAAAATACCTCCGATACGACTTCTACTACTGAACGAGTTCGTGACAGTGTGGGTGACGACCCAGTGGAGACTATCGACGTTGACAAGTCTTCCGATGAAGAGCCGAAGGTCCAGTCGCAGCAAAAAAGCAAGAAAATGAGGATTAGAAGGATTGTAGACGACGAAGATGACGATAACGTTAACGAAGATGCGGGTAAAAATGCGGATATAAGACTTGATCCGCCTGCGAATGGAGAAGTAAACGATAATTTGCCCGAGAAAAGGATATCTCTCCGAAGTGACGACGAGTCTGATACCGAAAACGTACCTCATACAACGAAAAGGGTCGCGGCTTTGGCCGATAGTGACGATTCAGATGCCGAAATGTTGTCGAATCCGTTAACCAAATCATTTGGCTTGGATAGTGATAGCGAATAGTTTGAGATTTGATTTTGCAACGTATTGTTTTCATTATTATGATTTTTTCTATTTTGCATTAGTGTCCTAACGTCCTAAGTTTATATTTAGGTATATATATTTTTGAATTACACTCGTTTCTTTTTTCATTCGAATATTTTTCTAGAAAACTGATTGAGATGTAAGAATTCGTTATAGGTAGTAGGCATCTCAATTGGATACCTACTCTTTTCAAGTCACTTTCAGATCACTATTTTCGAAGCATTTTGCATTTTTTTTGTGATCTGTAAAAAATGAGGTATTCACATTTTTTTCTTATCGATTTTTTTTTTGTTAATTTTCCTTACACCCTACAGTTTGAAAATTGAAAAAAATTACATTTTTTTCCAGCTTTCTGCGATGATTGTATCGAAGGTTTCCCATTTTCGTTTTAAAATTTCCTCGATTTTTTTCAAAAAAAAATTTGTTTTTTTTTTTAAATTTCAATTTTCAAATTATTTTTTAATTTTTTCAACTTTTCTCAATTTTTTTCAATTTTATATTTTTCATTCTCATTCAGCTAATGAAATAACGCTTGGTAGAAGATTAAAACACCGAGAAGAAGACGATTTGAGGTCACTTTTTGGTGAGAAATTGCCATTAAAGTTACTTTTAATAAAAATTTATATTTTATGCCTGTTATTGTTATATTCGTCGTAGAGATAACGTTGCGATTGGTTGATAAATTCTGCGAAGAAAAACTGGATGCGTATCTTATTTTGGGGGCTGAATTTCCTTTATCGCAAATTAGTTACTTGGAATTTTGCGTTATAACGGAAATGATATTCTGATAGGTATTTACATTAGACACACCGCACCGGTTTGATACAAAATTATTGATGCAGTCGTTCGTTATAGTCGCATTTTGCAATTGCTCCGCATCTAAAATTGAATTTGTGGCAAATTGAACTTTTTTTTACCGATAAATAATTGTTTCTTTTATTTTGTCATGGTTAAAGTTGGTGTTTATGAATTGTTAATCACATATTATGTATTATCAATCAATGTGTTTGAAAATTAATAAAACTATTTCGATATTGTAGATTTATTTGTATGGGTATAGTTAGTTAATTACTTGGTTATGAACTTATGATTTTACTATTCTTTAATCATTGGTAGGTAGGTAATCAGTTCATTTATGATAATTTTACCCTTAAAGTTTTTTCTTTCATTTTCATTCAGCTAACGAGATAGCTAACGCTTGTTGTATTCGGTTGAAACACGTAGAAAACTAGGAGGTAAACTGCGATTCAATGCTTGTTATAGTCGCTGTTAAGATAATGTTGTTGTGATTGGTTGATAAGTTCCTGCGATGAAAAAACGGATGTTTATAACTGTGCAACTTGGGCGTTGAATTTCTTTATCGCAAAGTATTTATTTGTGCATAATTATTTTTGCATTGTGCATCATCGGAAATGGTATCATGTTATTTATAATAGTCGTACTGGTTCCATATAAATATCATCGATGCAGTTAGTAGATACGTTATAGTTGCATGGTACAGTTGCTCTTCTTATAAAACCAAAGTTGGGTCTTGTTAAACATTTTTTCACTTCAAATAATTTACTTACTAAAGTTATTTTTTCATTTCAATTGATATGGTTAAAGTTGGTGTTTATGGATTATTATTCGCATGTTGCTTGATCGCTCTGGTAAGTTGCATTGGACTTTTCTTTCAATTTATACCGCCATGCTTTACTGATTGCGAGCTCAATTCTGTTATAGGCGAGTGATGTTAATGGATATCATAATGAACAATATTTTCGTTGCAATAATGGAAAGTACATTCGTTCCGGGCTTTTTTGCGTGATTTTACAAACAATTGCGGTGATGACAGTGATGAAGGAATAGGATGCAAGCCGGTAGGTAGATAGCTAGATACCTATACTGAGTAGATATAAATAACTATAATACTTTACTTCACAATCTTCTCGTTACCTTGCCCGTTCCATCGCGTTGCAGTAAGTAATATACTTTTAGCAACATTAAAGTTGGTAACACTCTTTGTGTTTTTGTTGTAACATCATAGTATCGCCCATATTACTTCCCTTGTGCAAGTGAAATGAAAGATCGAGATCATACGTTGCCTGAAAACATATGCGATGGTATAAAAAATTGCAAAGACGGATCGGACGAATGGCATTGTGGTAAGCTTGGGCACTGATATCATATTAAGGGCCGTATTCATAGTCAATACTTGACACGTCAAGGAACCGAAATCCGATACTAGACAAAGGGTTAGTGCAGGTTTTTGGGTACTTAAGTACTACTTGGCACTAAAGTATCGTCTATGAATACGGCCCTAAGGGTCGACCGAAAGAACCGAGTAGGTACCTAAGCCCGCAATTTTTCGAAATTCAGTTATTGATATGGTTATTGGCATGAAATGAATCGTCTATATCAACATCGATGTTTTTTTTTTACTCCAACCCTTCATTATCAACTTTCAATCGTTAGTTTCGAAATTACGTTTTCTACTTTCAAAGCTGATTTAATCGAAATTTTAAAAAAATGAACTTACTCGGTTCTTTCTGCGGACCCTTCATATGTGGAAACGAAGTGAGTAGGTACCTATCTACTTATATCCCTGGCATTTTGCAGCTAACCAACTGAACTCGAGTAACTGCTCGTTTTCCGATGGAAATTTCTTATGTCACGATAAAAAAAGATGTCTGGATTTGGAATTTACTTGCGATGGATATTGCAACTGTTTCGATTGCTCCGACGAAAACGCAAATTGTTCCAGGCACGGTGAGTGAAAAATACCTGTAATCGGCTTACAAATACCTACCATTCTTTCCCTGCCAAGTTTACATGATTACCTCCCGTTACAACTTAATTTTTCCTTTACGAATTTCGCTTCACAGATCCCGAGCTACAGCAGAGGTGCATTCGCGGTTACGTGAGAACTGTACACGGTCCGACTTGTTTTTGCGATGAGGAGAATAATAAGCAGTCTCAGTCTATGTGCGAGAGTAAGTTGAAATATGTACCTACAATTTAAAAAAAATTTCGATCAAGTTGGAAGGCAAAAAAAGCTTCAACAGACTATGTACCTAGATGGTTAGATACCTGCGCGAGTGTATTGATACTTTTTTTCATTGATTAGGCGTTGAAGACTGTAGCGACTTTGAAACATCATTCTGGTGCAGCCAGAAATGTTACAAGTACAAAAATCACATACATACATTGCGCTTGCAAAGAAAATTACCACTCGCCCGAAATTTTCGAAATTTCGCTAAAAATTTCTTGAAATTTTTCCAGAATTCGAAAAAGTTTCAGGCAAGATTCTAAAAC
>FIZT01047656.1:0-11756 GCA_900065295.1 Paracoccus marginatus
TAAGTCGCACCGTTTCGGAGTTATAAGGGAAAATGTTGATTTTGGGGGTAAGGGTTACTCAAAATGGCCGCCATTTTGTAAGTAAGGCAACTTTTTTTTAGGACAACCGCTAGAAATGTTCCCTAGGATGTCCCCTTCAAGAAAAAAAATGTCCCGGAGGATCGGCAGGGGGTGCAGGACTCCTCTATTCTGGCTCCCCGACTAAACAGAGAAGATGGTAAAATGAACGAAAAAACCAAATACATTTCCAAATCAATTTTTCAAAAAAAAAAAACTTCCTTCTCAAACTAAAGACATTTTTACCTACTACAAATACGTGCAGGTACGAATAAAATTCAGAATACAGTAGGCTAATTCGAGTCCGCGAGTCTGCAAAGTATTCCGAATGATCGCCCGAGGAACGAGCAGGGGGGTTGGACCGCGAAGCGGCCAGGGGGCAAAGTCCCCTAGTATACCTACATATCAGAAAAAACGCAACACGTGGACTAGATACCTCTAAAGCTACATTATTTTCAAATACAATCTAACCCCCACAAAACAAATCACTCGATTGTAAATTGTATAGAAAAGGCGAATTTAATAAAAAGCTCTGCGAATAGATAATTCTAAAACACGAGTCAATTTAATTTCAACTGTCTGTTTGTACAATTGATGTTGAGGTTCGCAGTTCGTTTTTTTCCTCTCCACCTCGTATAATATAACGACAATACAACAAGATGAGAAAAAAGGATATCAGCTTTCTTACATAGGCACTCTATTTCTTTATTTCACATCACCAAACTAACAAAGTTAATTTTTTTCTTTGGTTTCCTTCTACCCTTTCAACGAGTAATTTCCGTCCCATGCAACTGTTCACGATTCGACGAAATAAAATTGTCTCGGAACAATTTGTCGTCCTACTACAAAACAAACGATACGAAAGAACTAAAAAACGACATACTTCAACACCTTTATACAAAGTACGTGCCATAATTTTAAAATTCAATTAAACAGGCAGCCAACGTACTGCGTCAACTTCCTTAATAGCAGTTCTAACACATGTCTTATACTCATCTAACTACCAGTCAAAAATGACGTTGAATAAAAACAAATACTTGGAGAATATGATACGAGAGCCTACTATTGAATCGAAAAAGTTGAGTATCATGCTTGATAAAGTATTAATAATTTATTTTATACAGGAAATTGCTGAATTCTCATCGTAAAAGTGAAAGCTTATTTTCTTCATAGTGAGATGTTATCAAAGTTCAATTCAAAATTTAATACGTTTCTCGTTTAAGAAGCTCCATTGTTAAATTTACTCGAAAGTGAATCATTTTTGACATTGATTATTAGTTGACATTTTCATTTGACGTGTAAAAACATCCATAAAAGCCATTAATTCGCAGCCTAGCTGACTATATACAAAAGATGTATAAAAAAAAACCATCGTTAATAAATGGTTCAAGAAATTGCCACGAAAAAAGTAAATAAAAGCGACATTTGCCAAAAAGTGTTAAAAGGTCGAGTTCATTTTTCCTACCACGAGCGACACAATATAAAAGGGACGAGTTATTTTAGAAAAATACGACGTTTTTTAATTAATGGATTACGATGCAGAAGCAACGATGCGCTCGGAAAGGTTGACAGTTTTATACTAGTCATTCTTACGTTTACTAAAGAATATTGATAGACATCAAATTTTGTAATATTTGGGCAAAAAATTAGGATACCAACCTTTTTAAAATCGATAAATTGGGTGACCAAAGTACCATCGGAGTTCTGATATTCCAACGTCACTGTATCTTCGGTCAAATTAGACGTAATCTTTTCTTGAAGTATTTCGCCGCCCTGAAAAGATGAGTAAGATTTTAATAGGTATCTATTACTTGAAAACTTTCACTCTTGTTTAACAGATAAGTGTTCCAAAATGAATACGTGGAACTTTTACTACCAGGTTTTAGGGTATTATAAAGTCAGGATGAATAAGAACGAAGCACCAATTTTCGTATACGAATTCTCTTAAATCAGTATCTAAGTGTATTTATTTTTAAACATGTTGAGAATAATGGTTTCATACCGAACCTCAGAATTTTTTCTCAATAGGTTCTTGAAACAGGGCAAGTACCTACATTCATTATTTACATACTCTTGAGAACGTAGACCATTTCGAAAAAAGCTTTTTATGCCGGTGCACGTTTTATCGTAACCTTTTCCTACTCGCATTTATATGTGCGAGTACCTACGTATACTTTTTCTTCGAATTACATAAAAGCACGAATAGTACAATACCTACTGAATAAAAATCAAAGAGAGCGAAGAAAAAAGGAAACATTAAATATGAAGCATGAAAGCTTTTAAGACATTTATGACGTTAAAATTTTGATATTGTTTTGTTCTTTTTTTTTCAATTGATCGAAAGTAGACCGTAGCTCATGTCGATTGTTTGATTTCTTTCGATACCTAAGTAGTAAATAAAGCATACTACATGTACATATGTACCCTATGTACTTTATATATTTGATGATATTACTTCAGATAAGAGACTGTATTTTCACAATAATATAAAATGACGAATACTAACAATTAAAAAGAACATCGCATTGCGGAGAGAACTTCTCGAGACTTTAATGAGCATATAAGTACGAGTAGTCGAATAACATACATAAGTAGTACGTATAGTACGTACAACATACGTATTTACTGAGATGTCAAAATGATGAACCGTAACACTAAATAAAAGTATGCTTTTACAGATCGTTTTCGCGAAATCTTGCACAAAACTGACGATGAGAAGAAATCAATTTTGACGTGAATTGCTTAACGCGAAAATTTTTTAACAACTTGTGTACAACATTCGTCACAAATTATAACACAACACGACCGATTTCAGCCTTTTATAGTTCAGAATGTACGGTTACGAAAAAATTCTAAATGCTGCTTTGAGGAAAGGATAACTGTGACAAGCATGTTTGAACAGTGCAATTCAAAAATAGACTAGATATAATACTTGTTCTTAGATAAGAAGAAGAGCAAATACTAGCTGCAAATACACAAGTATCACATATCGAAACCGATTTTTCACGAGTAACAAAGTGCTACATACATGCAACATGAACATAGGTACTTGTACATGCACATAAAGCAAACGAAAATGAATTCGACGAAATGAAGTTACGAATTAAAAATCGAGAACCACATCACAGTAGTAAAATTTACCTTATTCCTAACGTTGATAGCCAATTCTGCAGTACAACATTGAAAGACCGAATAAAGTAACAAAATTAAAAAAAACATTCTGAACAAAAGTACGAAGAAATGCGACTTCAAAATCCTTTGACCGAAAGCACACAACACTTCGGAAAGTTCACTCGTCTCAGACTAACCGTCGAAAAGAAAACAACAACTGAAATTACACGTGAACGAAGAATCAACACGACGCAAGAACGCAACGCCGATAAGCAACGACGCGGCGCCGGCGTCGTATAAATTCCACTGGAATTCCACCACCACCACGTCGAGGCCTCGAGGCATTGCATTTTGTCGAGTTAGTTTAGTTCACCATTAGAAAAGTAGGAACTCTCTGGTCTCTGCACATGAACTTTTTTTTAAAAAAATAAATAAAAAATATTCTTTCAACGACAACAAAGAATAAATTTTTATTCAAGTAGGTACAAAAGAAAAAACAGAAATAAATTAATTAACAGCCGGTAACTTCGTGAAGATAATGTTACAACCATCATTACATCATACAGTATAATAATTGAAATTGAAAATTTAAGCATTGGCTACGACGTTTATCACGTATCAAGTTATTAAATATTAATACCATTGATCCACTCAATTCATTCTCACTTTTCATTTCTTCTTCGATGATATTATATCTTTTAGAACAAAGCATGATAAAATACAGAAACGTAAGTTGAAAAGTATTCTACGTACAAATAAGACGAAATGAGAAATGGCACATGGCAAAAACGCTTCAAAAACGTTCAAAAAAGGAAAATATCATCTTTGCATGAATACGAAATGAAAAAAATCACTTCGAGTAAAATGAAGGAAGCAAACATAATCAAATAGGTACTTAATAACGGAATGAATAAGATTCAGTAGAAAAAAGTTCAAATAATCTCATTCGGACGATTTTTTCCTCAATGAAATCATATGAATGTCCATTACATTAGTACCAGTATGCCCAATTTTAATGGCATAATTGCCGTTATCCAACAAAGAGAAAAAACTATAAGAGTCGTTATCTTCGAGAAACCTATTAGGATCTAATCCGATCGAACTTGCTTCCTCCATCAAATTAAGATGACACGTAGCTCCAGCTACATCTGTTGGTCCATCGATTCCATCACTTCCGGCACTCAAGAAAGTAATTTCAAATTTATCGATAAAATCGTACTTATTTTTTAGTTCGAATAATTTCAGTCCCATAAGTAAAGCTAATTCCTGATTTCTGCCACCAATCCCTTTTCCGGTAACTTTAACGGTTGGTTCTCCTCCGGCAATAAGGCACAGAGTTTTTGTACTTCTCAGTGTATCGATGATGTCTATATTTTTGACTATTTTATTTATGAGATCAGTAAGGTATAGATTGTCTTTGCGAGGATTTAGAATTGCTTTCAAATTATTGATGAAATCATTTTTACTATCGTGAAACATGAATTTGCAAACGTTTACGATGATTTCACCGTAAATATCAGCTACTTCTGAGACTAATCCGGTAATCTGATTAGAAATAATGACGGCTGAGTAGTTCAAAAATTCGGCTTCTTTTTTAGCAGCTTCCAAAACGACAGCGTTATTCCCGATGATGAGATTGTGAACGTTCTTCATTACTTCGTCTGTGTCAAGTTTAACATGATCTTGAAACGTTTTACCGAAAATGACCCTCTGGACGCTGGCCGGTACGGCATCACATAAATCATATTTCTCCAATACATTGGTCGCCGAATCGTTGGAAAAATCTTTCGATATTACTGTCGGCCCGCAAGCAATGAAGTCGATTGGATCTCCAACGATATCAGATAAAATCAAAGCAACTGTAGTAGAAGGATACGCTAATTGAGCAAGTTTGCCACCCTTCAAGGCAGATAATTCTTTTCTCACTGTGTTCAGTTCTACGATATCAGCGCCAGCGTTAGCTATCATTTTAATGGTACTGATTTTCTCTTCAATGGTAATCGGAGGTAAAGGATAGGGTAACAGAGCCGAGCCACCTCCTGACACTAGAACGATCATTATATCACCAAGCTTCAGTCTTTCTGCAAGATGTTTTATGCAACTCGCAGCTTTAAACGAATCTTCATCTGGAAGGTTATCTTTACCACCTTCGAACACTTTGATCACAGAGTTTTCTTTTAAATGGGAAGCGAATTTATTCTTTATACCTACTGGAATACTAATGATACCCTCGCATAAATGATCACCAATTAGTGTTTCCATTTCGATAGCCATTTCATAAACTGCTTTACCGAACCCGACGATGTAACAGTTCTTGTTCAGTATGAACTGTTTGTTGAGTATTTTCAATTCTGATGATTGGACGCTGACTGATGATCGAATCAAATTTGCCGGATTCACAGAGTGCAGACATTTTTTAAAGATTGTCTTCAATTCTGATTTCATGTTGAATTGAAGCGAATGAAAAATAATTGTACAAGGTAAGAACGAAAAAGGAAATTATTACATTAAACGAAACCATAAAAAAAATACCTTGAATTCGGTTAATTAAATTTACTAATGGTGTTTAAATTATTGCTTTTAAATAAACTAAATAACATGATAGAAAACTGATTAATTATAAAAATAATTCAAGTTATCGTTATCATTCATATCAACGCGAATGAAATACATATAAAATCCAAAATAAAAATCAATACAAAACACCATTGAACGATTTGAGCATTCTAGAAGTGATCGTTCATTCTATTCGAACGTGTTGGGTATGATGGGTATCGTATGAATAGCGCAGTAAAAGAACGATATTGCTAAACTATTTCGAAATCATTTTTTAAATTTTAAAATTAATCAGCTAACGAACTTAAACTACAGCCTTCTTTCATTCCACTTCATTTTCAACGAAACAACCAAGTACAAAAACTGTGAATTGTTTCGTCCGCATACCGAAAATGGAAATATGATAGAAAATGAAAACGATTGAAAACCATGAG
Source organism: Paracoccus marginatus (assembly GCA_900065295.1). NCBI lineage: Eukaryota > Metazoa > Arthropoda > Insecta > Hemiptera > Pseudococcidae > Paracoccus > Paracoccus marginatus. The sequence goes on from FIZT01047656.1 coordinate 6,159, forward strand.
CTACACTAATTTATTTTTCATGATGAATTGATGAACCACTTCTCATTCATTTTAAAAATAAAAAAAGAGAAAGCTCACACTTGAGAAAAAAGTAAATGAACAATAACCTCATAAAATACGTTCCCCTTCGAAACTCCAGACATTCAAGTACTTATTTCTAAAAGGAGGAGTTTTCGCCTTCTTATAAATTTATGTAAAATAAAGACAATCTATGCAATAATTTCCCCTGAGTGATTTTCGTCGCACACTATAATTACATTATCATCATTAGTTCGTTTAGGTCGAACAAAATGTTGACAATTGGAAATCGTGTCTCGAAATTTAGATTTTGAACTCGTGTAGTTTAGAATAATTTTTTCAACTTAAAAATGATATTTAAGATAGTGATTGTTTCATTTTCAATGCAACTGCTATTAGTGTGTAAGCCAATTTTTCATTTTTTATTTCAAAATATTTTAGATAAATTCTCATTTAATTTTTCTACATTTACAAAATTTCTACACCAAAATATCAGACTCTAAAAAAAGATACGAAGTCACAGAACCTGATGTCGAATCACAATCATCACAAAACAACAGTAACATCAAATGGATGCTAATGCCGGACGGTCGTGATAATGTCCAACCAGCAGTTATTTCAGGATTGAATCCTGATGATGAAATGCCTCCAGATCTTGACTCAGTGAAGTTTTATCTTTTTACAAGGTAAAAATTACGTAAATTTTTATAACATTTTTTTCGCTATTCTCATCGATTGAATCGTAAAGATCACAAAACAAAAATCTCAACAGAGAAAACAGCTTGACTTATTCATCAATAACTTGACGATTGAATAGTTTTTACTTTTTTTCCTGTAAATTTGTTTTTGCAATTTTGTTGCAAAAAAAAAGCAAAAATGTTCCCGTGCCGGGAATCGAACCCGGGCCTTCTGGGTGAAAGCCAGATATCCTAGCCACTAGACCACACGGGAGGTTGAGACAAATGTTGTTTTTCAAGCATACAAAACTGCTTTTATGATGAATTTTCAAGGTGAACCATTTCGTTTGTGAATTCGACACTACGTGAATTAAAAGTACCTATTAATCTCATTGCGAAAAAAATGTTGAAAACTCATCAGTCATCAGCTTTTGATGCGAGGATCGACAGTGACAGTTTTTTTTTATAGCATTATACTTAAACATCGAGCTTTATAAAGTTGAGTTTTCGACACTTTTCAAAATTTTCTCACTTCACGGGTAAAAAAAATGGGAAAACCCTCATATTATAAAAATTACGTCACACGAAGGTGCCATTATAGGCATTAGGCAGCGTTATCTTTCAATGGAACGTTTCGCTTCAAGTTTCAAGCATTGAATAATTCAACCTACTTTTACATCCATTAAAACTTTCTTTCCTTTATCCATTCCACGAACATTAGAAAAACCTCTGACCTGAAATGCCAACTCATCCCTTACAATTAGGAAAATCGCGAGGAAATACTTTTTTGAATTTTGAAAAATAAAATAAAAACAAAAATTTTTCCCGTGCCGGGAATCGAACCCGGGCCTTCTGGGTGAAAGCCAGATATCCTAGCCACTAGACCACACGGGACTACGAGCAGAAGGGCTTAACAACGAAACTTTCCAGGGATAATGCCAACAAAGCGGAAGTACGTTCGATGAATAAATCGTGTTTACCGGCCTTTAAATATTTCAAAAACAAAAAAAAGACGAAAATATTAATCCATGGATTTGGAGATAACGTAAAAGAATCATACATGGTGCCAACTTTGAAAGATGGTTCGAATTTTGATTAATTTTTCCCTCAAGAATTATAACCTGCCTACCGCTTTCTATCGCTTTTTACAAAATACGTATAACTTTTAGCATTCCTATCAAGAGGTGATTTCAACATTATTGCCGTCGATTGGTCAAAATTATCAGAAAAACCATGGTACAATAAAGCAGTCGCAAATACACATCCTGTAGCCAGGCATGTAGGTTCGTTTATCGATCATATGTCAACTTCTACCGATACGAAGGCGAAAAATTATCATTTAGTAGGATTCTCTTTGGGAGCTCACGTGGCCGGATTGACCGCCAATAATGTTAAAAGTGGCAGAATTAGGCATATAACAGGTAAATATTTCAACAAGTTGAAAAATCAAATGGTCTTTAGAATTTCAACATTTTTAATTTTACCTTATCGTGTCGAGTGTAGGTCTCGATCCAGCCTACATTTTGTATTCGAATACTCCGCCGGACAGAAGACTCGATTCGTCTCAGGCTGACTTGGTTGAAGTATTACATACATCGGGAGGATATGTAGGATATGAAAAACCTCTAGGACATCGTGATTTCTTTCCCAATGGCGGTGTTTGGCCACAACCAGGATGTGTAATTGATTATGCTGGTGAGTATTTTTGTGAATGCACATTGAACAAGAACATCTGCAAAAAAAATATAAACAAGTCAAGGATTAAATAAGAGAAAAAAATTGACATTTAATTAAATTACTCGCTACTTTAAAATATTGCTAAAAAAAAACAAGTTGCGTTGTAGATACGTATCATAATTCATAAAAAATAATAAAATATTTTCGTAATGCCTTGAAGTGGAACCTAACACAACCGAACACAACACACCTAATAGCAGCTCGAACTCAAACGAAGTAGTTTACTTCTCTTAGATATAATGTTCCGCACAAAAGTATAGTATATATACGATGCAAAACCGACCCACCTTCGTACTCGCTTCGGCGGTACATATACTAAAATTGGAACGATACAGAGAAGATTAGCATGGCCCCTGCGCAAGGATGACACGCAAAATCGTGAAGCGTTCCACATTTTTTGGAGCGTATCACCATCAACAGAGGTCCTACAGCAATATATTGAAGGAATAATAGATTTTTTCTGAAATGAAAAATTTTCCCAACATTTTGGTAAACTAATTCACTTCTTTTCAAAAAAAAAATACATACCCAGTACACTGAAAATTTACAACTAAAAATAAAAAAAGTAGCTTATTCGACATCTTAGGTACATTTTGCCATTACATACGTATTTTGCGAAACGGATTTGGAATAATTCAATTAGAAGAAAGTAAAGTTGGCAAAAAAAAATTCGTACTCCTACAATTAATTAGGAAAACAACATTATACGCTTGAATTTCATTACTTTTCCCAAGCTTCGATTACGAAAGCTGTACCTATATTGCTTGAGAAAACGTGTAGTTTTCAAGTTCAATAATTTTACCGACTTGTCAACAAAAAAAAGTTTATTGTTCGTTCAATGGCAATATTCATACCTACAATAATTGGCGATGTTGAAGGAATTAAACTAAATTTTTATTCATTCGAATATTTTAAAATTTTGTAGCTGTCTGTAGCCATCGCAGAGCTTATTATTATTACGGTGAAGCAATCGCCAAGACTGGAAGTTTTGTGGGTATTTCTTGCGAATCTTACGAACAGTTCGTTAATGACGCGTGTAAAGCGGATACTAATCGTACAATGGATATTGGAAATTCTTTGTATGACACCAGGTGAGTAGTTTTCTAAATATTTGTATTTACGATTACTTTTTTCAATATCAAGTTTAAAAATTTTATTCACAGAAATAAAGGATTGTATTACTTGAATACGAAATCTGAATCACCTTATGGGGAGAAGCCAACTGATACAGATTACGTCGAAGAAATACAAAGTTTATTCGAATAGAACTTTTTCAAAGACGATGTATTGCACTTTTTTTTTGTCTTCTCAATAAGTACTACGTACCTACTACCTCGTACGTCTACGTAGGTATCCATCAAATGTAATTCGCAAAAATATTTTGTTACAAAATCAACCAGAAAACTTGAATGAAACATATGATGTTTATATCATTCTTTTTCAAGAAAACTTGGGAGTTGAAATCTATATTTAATTTATTTAAATAATTATTCTTGCTGAAATCCACAAAAAAAAAACATTAATATTGTCCGTTCAGTTGAATACACATAGCTAAGGTTAACTCATTACATATCATATGAATCCAAGCGCATCCACTTTTGAAAACTAACAAAAAAAATAACATGACTAAATTAAGAATAGATATCTTTTTAGAGTAATTAAAAAACAAAAATTACGACGCTACAATGATATTAGGTAAGTAATCGAATTTTAGACAGAACATAGCGCTTCATTCGTATTTTAGCTCATCATTAAATAGTTCGTGAAAAAAGACGTTTAAAAATAAGTAAATATTGAATTTTCAAGTCCAGCGATTGTTTTCCCTCCATATTGTTGAATATATATATTTTTTTTTCGGAAGAAGGTTCTTCCATATTGCGCACCACGTGAGTACGTATTTTTCATTTTAATTTATGTTAAACGAATTTAGAAGGCTTTAAATCAGTACAAGTTGATTTTTTTTCCATATCAAATTTAGTTTAGAATCAAGCATGGCGTTAACACTGGTAATGGTGGGTGCGGCGGTGATTTTATGTATTCTACGATACATAATTTACAAAAAAAGTAGGAAAAGATTAGAAACCCTAGTTGACAAGTTTGCAGGCCCTCCGGCTTATCCCATAGTTGGAAATGCACTGATGTTTTTAGGAACTCCATCAGGTACTTATTTTCGCGTAAATCTCAAGCAAAACTTCTTACCTATAGGCATTTGAATTTTTTTTTCATACTCATTTTTATAAAAATAAAAAATGGGTAATCAAGTTTTCTTATTTTTTTTTTAAAGACGTTATTCGAAGAGGATGGAAAATTTTTAAATACAATAGTCCCGTAAGATTGTGGTTGATGCAAAAACCAGTGATTGTAATTTTTGATCCGGACAACTTTCAGGTATAAAATCACAAAAATTATTTCAAAGCTCGCATTGGGTCATAAAAAATTGATGATTATTTCTAAAAAAAATTTGGCATTACTTTCGTAGGTCGTGAGTAGAAGCACTTCTCAAAAAGAAGACGGTTACAGTTTCCTCAAAGAGTTTTTAGGAGAAGGGTTGATTACCGCGAATGGTAGGTAAATAAAAAAAAAATAAAAATAAAATTCTTGATACTAAAACTCAAATGCATCGAATTTATTGACAAGTTTCTAAATTATTGAAAATTTTCCCAGGAGAAAAATGGAAAACAAATAGAAGGCTTTTGAATCCAGCTTTTAATCCTCATCTGTTGCATGATTATTTTTTGAGTGTATTTCACGAAGAAAATAGTAAACTGATTAACTTGTTGGACACGCAGGCACATAAAAATATTCAGTTTGATTTATGGCCTCATGTGATTCAATGCACTTTGAACACCATTACCCGTAAGTAAACTTACTCTCTATTATATCTACCCACCTATCTAGGTTTCTAGGTAAATTACTTCATTGACTGAAAAACCTTGATAATTTTATAGTGACAGCAATGAACTACAGAGATGAAATCGAAAAAGGCTTGTTCGAATACGGAGAATCTATATTGCAGTGAGTTGAATTGGTGACATGTTCCAAGAAGTTATTCATTAAATGCCAGTAGAAATAGACATCAGTACCGAAAAAAATCCTAACAAAGGGGACTTTTTTAAGAAAATGTGAGGATGACCTCCCTAACCAACATACCAAAAGTTCCCACTCC
>FIZT01047658.1:0-11943 GCA_900065295.1 Paracoccus marginatus
GAGGAGTGAGGAGGCTACTAGTCATGTTTTGTTTTGACCGCGTCGAGGTATGTCGCGTATCCCACTAGCGCTCGTGGGAATTACCTTAGTTGCGCGTGTTTCAGAAACGGGTGAATATGAACCGATCGAGCTGAAAATTTTTATGGAGGATTTTCTCACGTATTGGCACCAATCCACGGAGGGTCCGAAAAAAATTCGAAAATTTTTTTCCCATCAAGTATAAATAAGGGCCACCCTAGTCCTCATGTCTTCTGATTTAAAAATTTTGTTTGAAAAAAAAATATTTTCTTTGAAGATGACCTTTTTGGGCCGAAGCCTCCCCCGTCCTAGTGATTATGGTTCACCTCCGACTATGATTTTGGCATCATCTATACTCTGATGGTCCAATGACGCATATGATGCTAGTTTCAGTTAATTATTCTTTGAAATTATTGCAGAAAAGTACAAAAAAATTGCACCCCCCTCAATGAAAATTGCTCTAAAAAATCCCCCCCAATCGAATTTTTGGTTATTTTTTGGGTCACTTTTTGCTCAAAAAAGGTAATTAAAAGTCACTTTCAGAATTTCGCTTTGATGCCTGATGTTGGAAAAAATTTAAATTTTAGAAAAAAGAAAAAATTGCAAAAAAAGTTTTAAAATTTTGAAATTTTTTTTTTATTTGAATGAATGTTTTAATAATTTTTCAAGCACAAAATTTCATAAAAATTTTTAAAAAATATTTCGAATTTGCAGAATATCGAATTTAATTTTAATGAAAAAATTATTTTCGAAAAATTCATATGAAAACTTTTGAATTTTGAGTAATTTTTTTCAAGAATAATTTTTCTCACAGTAAAAGGAATTACCTAGATGGGGGAAGGGAGGGCGATGACGATCAATGTAGAAACATCTTCGCAAATATAACCGTGTCCTTATTATTTACACGAGTCTCATTTCTCCTTTTTGAAACACATTTGTTCAAGTGTATTGACAAAGCTGAATCATAACGCGAAGTTTTTTTTTTGCTTTACAGTTTACATCCGCCGTTCCCTTCTCAAATAAATACTGAATTGAAAAATAATCGTTTCAGCGATAAAAAGTACCTACATAGAGAAACGGTATCTCATGAAAGTATAATTACGATCTTCAGTTGACTTATGTACAAATGAAAAAAAATCTTCGAAAGTGAATTTAAAATTTACTCTCGTTTTTTTCCCTCGCGCTCTAGCTATACCGTTACGTTTTGCTTTTATCAGTAATTCAAACCTCGCGAATGATGGAAATCTGTTAGTTCTCGTATAGAAAATCAACACAGACGGGAATTATCTTTCGATTTGTGAAAAGAGCAAAATTTATATGTAAACAGTCGAGGATTTTTTTTACGCCAGATAATAGAGGAAAAGAATAAACCATAAGTATACAAAAGAAAAGAGAGAAAAAAATGAAGTAAGACAGCGTCGCGTCGTCGGTACATTGCTTTTACATAATTCAACCTATCGTATTACCCAAGTCATCGAATCTTTGCTTCGAATCGATGTACAAACGTTGGTTCGCTTTTGGTTTCTTCGAGAGAGTGTTACGATCTGCGGCTGTATTTTCTATATAATATATAATGCGAGAAGCGAGAAGTAATGGCATTTTAATGCACATACGCGCGGTGCTAATTTTACAGCGCGAATAACGTCATAACAAACGTATCATGTTGCTAAATCACCAATGAACTGGTTCGGTTGCTATATCGTACTACTGTAGAGTAGACAGGAAAACGATATGGATTTGTAATCTTTGACGAGCTACTGTGCTTGTGAGGAAATGATGTGTACTTCGGAGGTGATATTTTTTCATTCCGGTGCGATGAAAGTGTAAGTAGATAGGGATACATAGGGTGTAGCTGTGACAACAACGCGTTCTTACCGATGTATTTTTAAATTAAAACGAAGTTGAACGTTTCGGTTTCCGTCTTGTATAGAATCATCTGATCATCTACCGTTTTAAGAAATGACCTCGTCGCGTACGTCGTGTTTAACTACAAAATCACGTAATCGTATGTATTGGCAATCGATTAGAAATCTTTCGCAGAAGCTACTTCTATAGAGGATTATTTATTAACGCTGGGCTCGACTGCTAGGTCTTCGATTAAAGGTACAGGCGAAGGTATCGAATTGAGTTTAACCTGCGAACGACGCGACGAGTCGACGACGATGATGGATTAATTAATGGGGCGCGATTTAACCGCAGCGCAGCGACTCTTGGCTAATTATTAACCGATGGAATGCCATTATGGTTGGCTAAATGATAAATGGATTCCGTTAAAGGTATAAACGGAAGTCGAAGAGGTACGCATGGTCTGGTTTATGCGTAGAGAATTTTAACATACCTATAACGCATTGTCTCGAGTTATTTAGCGTGTGTACGAGGTATACTATACGAGTATACTATTTATATGATCGTATAGACGGTGTACTAGTATACGCGATACGATTGTTGTATTTGTAACTTGTATAATAATATACTGCTAGTATATGATATGTCCATCGATTGGTGGCGTTGATTATGTACGCATACTGTATACGGTGAAAATACACCATTTAGAAATCGTGCTTCTGCACGTATCCCATACGTAGTACGCCTGACAATCGAACGAAAAATTCATCGCGTGCTTAGCAGTTATTTAACGAATTATGTAGCAGGGCGCCACCGCGCTTCAACCATGCTCAATAACACGCGGTAAATGAAAGGCCGAACTTTGCGACTATTTTGCGCTGTTCGGGTAAACGTCGTTGGCAGCCAGAAGGGAGACGAGGTAGATTCTAGGCACCAGTTGATAGCGTTGAATTTTTATTAGTTTTATATCGTATTGCGGTATAATTTTAGTACGCGTAATTGATACGAGGAAATTGTACCGAGCTCGTGGGATCGTGGGTCTGTGTGATGTCGGCTGATTCTTACCTATATTTAGGTCAAGCTGTGTGATTTTCATCGTTATTTTTAGAAATGCAAAATTGTAATATTTTGAAACTTTTTCGCCGATTTTTTTTGAAAATTGAACGATGAAGTCTGGAATTTTTTAAAAATTCGTCAATGCGAAAAGAGACCGTTCTATGGAGCTTATTTCATCAAAAATTATCATTTGATTGAAAAATGAAATTTTGAATTTTTTTTTTCAAAGTAATATTTAAAAAAAAATTATTGTCTCAATTAAAATCAGTGAAAAATCACTGGAAAAAATCAGAATTGCACAGCAGGCTGATCAGTGAAAAATCAGTCAAATTTCGGTGAATTTTCAATGATTTTTCAGCCAATGTTGAGAAAATCACTGAAAATTGGTGAAAAATCAGTTAAATTTCAGTGATTTTTCACTGATTCCAATTGAGAGAGTACAATTTTTTTGCTACAGTTTTTCAGTTTTTTCAAGAAAAAGTTTTCATTTTTTTTGAAGGAGAAAGTTTTTTATTTTTCATGGTATGCATATTTTTTTTCAATTTCCATTTTTTTTGTGTGTGTGAAAACTTTTCTGATTTTTTATTAATTTTTTTTTGATTTTTTTAAAAACAAATTTTTTGATTTTTCTAATAATTTCCATTTTTTTTAACGATTGAGGTTTCAAAAAAAATTCTGTTTTTTGGGAAATTTTTTTAGTTTCTTCAAACAGTTTGTTTTTCAATTTTTTTGAAAATGATTTTGGATTCATTTTTTAGAATTTCAGGTTTTTAAAAATTGAAGCTGGACAATTTCTTGAAATGAAAAATATTTCGAGCAGGGACGTACCCGAACTGACCAAAAAATTTTGACACCAGACCAAGCCAAATCATCGATAGAGCATGTAAAAAGAACCTCATCAAAGCCAAAATTTCGGGTGTCAAGCTGCAGTTCTGCACCCCCTGATTTTTGGTGAATTTTTGAAAATCGATTTTTGGGCTATAAGTTTCGCGTTTATACGTGTTATAGTGAACTTTCGAAGGTTTCAGAGCATTTTTGAGTTTCTGGTATTTTCCAAAATTTTCTGGAGACTCCAGAACCACTCGAAACCGCTTCCAACCGATTCGACCCCATTGACAATTTTGAGGAAATATGCTAGCATATGCTAAGTATAATGCTCACATGGTGCTAGTATGATGCTTGTTTTGTGCTAGTTCGAGTTTTGTTAGCATTATGCTAGCATACTATCATTGTGCTAGCATAATACTAGCATCAGGTTGCATGCATTTGCCCGGTACTACGCTAGCATGAAGTCTATTAGCATTTAACTCGCATAAAATGAGCATCTTGAGGATTGAATAGTGTCGTTGTAGCATCATGTTGACAAAATGCTAGCATCATGTTAACAAAATGCTAGCATCATGTTAACAAAATGCCAACATTATTTTAACAAAATGCTAGCACTATGTTAACAAAATGCTAGCACCACGTTAACAAAACGCTGGCATAAGGCTTCGATTGGAGACGGGTTCAAATTAGGGTTCAAAGTAAATTTTTGGCTTCCAGCTGGATTAGTTGATTTTTTTTTGACATATTTTTCAACTTTATTGTCCAAAAATCGATTTTCAAAAATTCACCAAAAATCAGGGGGTACATCTCAGCACCCACCTGAAATTTTGGTTCTGAGGTTCTTTTTACATGCTCCATCAATTCGTCTTGGTTTGATGTCAAAAATGTTTTGCCAGTTCGGGTACTTCCCTTATCAATGTTTTTAGAAAAATAAATGAAAAATCGTAATTTTTTCAGATTGAAATAACTTTTTAATATTTTCTAAATTCTTTATTTTCCTTGAGAAAAAATTTTTTAAGTTCCCTCAACGACGACAAAATTCAAATCCAAAGATTCCCTGCCCCGATGTGCATAATTTTTCAAGCCCTACTTATCTGAAATTGAAGTAAAGTGTGCAACCGTTTAATTTCCATTCTGGCCCTTTTCCACCATTTCCATGTTTTTGAAGAGGTTAATAATAAGTTTTATTCATTTCCAAGGTAAATTTGACACATTATATCGCGTGTTTTAGTCATTTTTCGAAAATCGGAAGCCGGCAATTTCTTGAATGGGTGGAGATCGTCGTATTTACACTTTAACCTCAATTCGGTGTTATTGAGTTTCGATTTAAGCTCCCCCATCCGCCTATAAAAATAAAGTGATAGTTGACCTAAATACCGATGTTTTTTTGAATAAAAAAGTTATACTGTGAAAAAAATAAAAAAATAGGGTGAATGTATAAAAATTAATAAAAAATCGAATAAAATAACCTCTCCATAGTGTAACACTCGGCGTCGAATTTCCAAGCCAGACTATTTTTATGATGGTGGTTGAAAAAATTGCAGCACGCAAACGGCACGTTCGTAGTATTTCGCTAACAATGTACGTTATAGGCGGTCGTAGGTAAGAGTATCGCTAAATTCGAAATCGAAAATTACAGTTTTCAAAGGTATTCGCGCACAATTTAGCCTCTATTCAGGCGAATAATTCGTTTCTTTCGTTTATACTTATAGCTGCGATAGTGGCGCGGATTACAATCCCTTTGAGCTCGTAAATCGAAGTCGAATCTATAGCCCATGAGTGTGGCCCAATTGACCGTTCGGTGTGCGATTAATAAGCTTTCGAATTTTTTCAATTCTATGACGAAGTGGAAAAAATCCTCACCGGAGGTAATTTCTACTCGCAGCTCACCGTTCGTCTATTCAACAATGCGATCAAATTTTATGCCAGGTTAGTGATCGATATCGAAACGTCACCTCAATGCGGCGAATTTTTTGTCGCCTGTCAAACTGCAGTATTGTACGAGTTTATAGCGAGATATCGTCGCAGACAATAGCCGTATCTGCGGGAAAAGTTGAAATTTCAATCACGTCCCGAAATACGCTATGTCCGATGCTCCCTTAAACATTTCTCGCCACAATAGAGAAACAGAGATCTTATCTCGACTTGGTACGTAATTCGACGTGTGTTCCGATCTCTATGTAGGAATTTTCCTTTACGTATTGACGCCTATGCCTGTCTGCGGATAGTTGTGTTTAATGCTAAAATTGGTATTTGTTCATTCTCGGTGATTGGAGTTGTGAAAAAAATCCCACCCTGTGATTGTAGGCTTATGGCTTTAGAAAATCTATAGTATCCGAGCTTTTAGACGCCTAAAGTGATAAAAAGGGTCGTTGAAAATGAACTCGAAATCCCTCTATATAACGGTATCTTGCGTGATGTCCATCTAATCGTATTAACGAGAGAAAAAAATGCACTACATTGAAATATATCTCGTCGACATGCTAGCCATATTGCGAACCATGCACCAAGAAAAAAATTGTCACGTGCGAGGTACGAGCTCTTATACACTTGATTATTTTTAAACGAAACAAACCATCACGAATGATTCGAGTATCATTTCGATACACCGATCCGCCGCCCTGAAAATCCCCGTATCATCGACATCCTTTTTCAAAAAAGAAAGGAAAAAACCGCCTACGTTAATTTACAACCGACAGCTTAGCCCTATCGAGTATATAAGGAAATTGTCGAATGTATAAAAGTAGCGTAAAAACATTCGAACCGAAAGGTCTAACTTTTATCTTTGTTCGATAACACGCTATAAACAAACGAGGTACTGTATTTTACCCGGAAAAGTTTTTTTTTCTTCTACCTAGAGGTATATTATACTTAACCGAAGAAAAATATTATCGAGAACTTTTGAAAATTTTCGTCTAAAAACTCGCTACTTCTCTTTGAACTAAAGGAACGCGTTGTGTAATCATTAAACACTCGAAACCGACCTTCTCGGCGTCTTTCGAAGTGTAATCGAAAAGTGTGCTCGTATATAAAAACATAACAATTAAACTTGAAAATAACACTTTTTTTTCATAACCCTAAAGAGGTTCACTTGGTGTTTTATGTATACTCAAACTTGGCTGCTCGTAAATTCAAACTATATACAGTCGTATACCGAAGCTCGAGAGGGGTTATTGGTTGCTTTATTTCTATTATTTTTTTTCGTGCTTTAAAAACGTAAACTGTGAAGACTGGTTCAAAATTAAAAAAAAAAAATCGATTCGATAATTTTCTAAAACCGTGTTCATTTTTTTTTCTGAATAAAATGACCTAAATACGTATAATTTTTATTCATTTTTTTAAATTTTTAGTCCAGTAAATTGGGTTTAGATAATTCATTTTACGCTTTAAAAAAGAAATTCTCTTACGGAACGATCATTTATTCGTTAATTTTCCGTTGTTTTTCAGAATCTTTCGCATAATTGGAATACATATTAAAATCGAACCATTCTATTTATATTTCATACGATTTTTTTCGTCTTGATCAAATCACGCGCGGTGTACTTGCCAGACAGGTTATTCCGTATTTTTTTTCAAGGTTTTCACGACGCTAAGATAGCCGTAGAGAGGACGAGAGAAGTATTTTTGCATTATGAGAATCAAATTTAAATGTTAGCATACGTATGTAGTTTTGTTGAGAAAATTTTTGTTGAGAATTTAGCATTGAATCCTTCATTGATGAGTTGTGTATTTTTTTTTTCAATCTGTAGTAGAGTACGTATAAAGAAGTCGTTTATTTGAGGAGAAAAATCATTTGTTTGAAAAGCTAAACAATATACCTATTGACCATTATTATATAGACGTTCGGTATTCGTGAGATTCTATAGTAATTAGAGTGAACCATCCACTAGCGCAATTTTCAGGAGACTACCTATTATTTTGGTAAACTGCTCGGTATAATGTTTTAAAATTAATGCAAATTTGGTCCTGGACAAGATTCTGTGCGGAAAATATGTCTGTAATTTTGCAACTTGGCCATACGCGATCCCAAAGTTATAGGTATATTCAACCAGTCAGTATCGAGGGAAATACATAATATAATAATATGATTTTTTAATGTATTGTTACTTCGCACAGTTCAAGGTTAATTGCAATATTCAACGAACTATTCCATTTTGGGTAATTTGCCATCGGTGCTGCTGCTGGTATTTGAAAATATTTTCCGCAGCTTTCCATACATAGCGCACTGGCTGCAGGTACCTATCGTACATCGTACCATGATAAATAAGTTGTTAACACGAGAAACGCGCGAAATGCTTTTGTGCTCGATTACATTTTATGAATGCGCTCGAATAATCGATAGTGAGATCATTGAATGAATAATCTATGAGTCAATTCTTTTTTTTCTCGTTCTCCTTCTTCTGCGCGTATCGCAATTATTTTTACGTTTCCTATTGAAATACGTCACTCGCGTTTTTCGATAAGGAAGTGCCAAATTGAGTACCAATTGAAGAAACGACAACGCAGTTGAACTACACAGCTTATGGTGATTCTTACTTTGTCTGTACGAATGGCATCTTTGAGGAAAAAAAGCTCGTTTTTTTAACGCTGTAGGGTGTTGAAGATTTTTTCCCAAAGCTTTAATATGATGTGTATGTTCAGTACATGTTGGCTACTTTGTGGCGTTGAGTTGTTACCCTTGGAATAGTCGAGTGTGCTAGTTGATATAGAATATAATAAATGGACTGTAGGTATACATGATTTGTTTGCAGTGTTTATTGCATTTTTACGGTATATGGCAAGGATTTATGTAGGAGATGTGTGTGCTTTATTATGTACGTGATTATGATGATAAGTAATTAGCGACGTTTAATTGAAAATATAATGAACAGGTGATAGTACCTGGAATTTTTGTTGATTTTTCTCAGACAGTGACGATGACTTGAATAAGATTTTTTGTAGAATATTATTGTACATCCTACATGAATACATATGTACATCGATATGAATTAACATTGGTTTCGATTAGCAATGTTTTTTCCAGGTTGACTGTTTTTTTAAATTTTAGTGAATTGTCGATGATTTGTAGAATCGATGAAAATCGATTATCTTTTCTTCTTTTTTTTTGAAATCGATGATTTTTCGATTTCGATATCGATCACTATTTTTCAGAAATCTATAATTCTTCAATTTTGATCATCAATTATTATTTTTTCAGTTGTTTAGAATACATAATTTATTTATTCCAAAAATCGATAATTTCTCGATTATCGATTACTATTTCTCATAAATGGATGATTTTTGATTTTGATCATCAATTATCTTTTTTTTCAGAACCGATCACTTTTCGATTCTAATCTTCAATTTCGAGTATTATTTTTCAGAGTCTGTCAGTTTTTCAATTTTTATAGATCATTCGATTTTTAGATTTTAACAATTGATTATCATTTTTCAGAATAATTATTTCGTATTTTTTAATTTCCCTTCCAATTTTTATTCTTCTGAACAATTTAGATTTTCCATTTTTTTTTCAACTGTTGATTGATAGTTATCATTTTTTCAAGCACCGATCGTTTTTCGATTTAAATGATGAATTATCATCTTTTTAGAATCAAACATTTTTAGAGTTTTTTGAAATCAGCAATTATTCGATTTCAACTATCGTTTATTACTTTTTGCAACGCAACTGATAATTTTTTGAATTTGATCATTGATTATCATCTCTCAGAATCGATGATTTTTCAGTTTTTCTGAATCGATAATTTTTCGATTTTGAATAATCGTCAATTATTACTTTCTTCATAATTTTTCAAAATCTGTAAATTTTTGATTTCAGTTATCGATTATCAATGTTGAGAATTAATCGGTTTTCGATTATGATAATCGATTGTTTTTTTCAAAATCATTCATTTTTGAAGATTTTAAAAATTGATGACTTTTCATTTTCGAATATCGACTTTTATTTGTTTTAAATCGATAATTTTTTGATTTTGGTCATCGATTGTTATACTTTTATGAATCGGTTAGTTTTTCAGAATCTGGTAATTTTTCGATTTCAACTATCGATTATCATTTTTTAGAATCGATTGTTATTTTTCAGATTTTTTCAGTTTTCAAAAAAATATAATTTTTTGATTTCGACTATCGATTTATATTTTCTAAAATCGATAATTTTTTCGATTTCGATTATCGATTAGTATTTTTTGGAATCGATAATTTTTCGATTTCGACTATCGATTATTATTTTTTCAAATCGATAATTTTATGGCTTTGATTTTGGTCTTCGATTGTTACATTTATGAATCAGTTAATTTTTTATAATCTGTAATTTTTTGATTTCAACTATCGATTATCATTTTTTAGAATCGATTGTTATTTTTCAGATTTTTTTTTCAGTTTTCTAAAATCGATAATTTTTTGATTTTGACTATCGATTTATATTTTCTAAAATCGATAATTTTTTCGATTTCGATTATCGATTAATATTTTTTTGTAATCGATAATTTTTCGATTTCGACTATCGATTATTAATATTATTTTTTCAAGCCGATAATTTTATGACTTTGATCATCGATGATCATTTCTGAAAATCCATCATTTTTTCTCGATTATTTATTGATTGTTTTTTCAAATCGATTATTTTTTCTATTTTGATCATCGATTATCATTTCTCAAATTTGATTATTTTTTTCAGTTTTCGAGATTGATAATTTTTCAATAGCTCATTTTTAATTTTGGTTTTTCAATTTCAATTTATATTGATTGCCCTTCAAATCTCTAATTTATCGATTCATTTTTCATATCAGCTGTTAGTTTTTATTAGAATTTTTAATACTTGGTCTTTTTTTTTTTTGCGATAGGAATTGATCGAATCAAGTGCTAAATTAAATCAGACGCTCGCGCTCTCGTTCATTTGTTTACAAACAAGGCAGCTTTATTAAACACCCTTGCAAAAATTTCAGTTCGATTTTCTGCCAAGGGCTTGATCAAGTTACCGTATAATTTTGAAATTTTAATTCTAAAAAATTCTTTAAACTTCGCGATGATGACCTTAATTTATTAACACACTGTTATTATCAGCCGGTTGGCAAATTATTCCACACTAATATTATAGAAATGTTAATGCATCAACCTTGGTACGAAAACTATCGCATGCGGCGAGTTTTAATACTACACTTGTTTCCAACGTACTCGTGTAAGGTAGCTGAAGTATACCTACGTAAAAGTACATACCTATAGGTATAAAGTAAGTATAATAAAAGAAAGAAGTTTATACAAGTTTAAAAATACTGCACGGAGAGGAAAAAGTGGGTACGTAAAAGTTTATTCGAGAGTTTCTTGTATGACCTTGCGCTAAGGCTGCTTTTCGATTTAACTTTTCCAGAAAGTCTAATTATCGCTATTAAGTATATCGTATACGTTTGTTTCGAAATCGTATACCACGAATACGAGTACGCATCAGCCAAAATGATCCCGTTTCAGTTTCCAGTTGAGTGACAGAAAACGTATTTCTAGAATCGCGATGCGCGAAAAATTTACTACTGCTTGGCGGCAAATTTATGCGTCGGGGAATTCACCATTAGTCCGTGCTCTACCTCGCAGTTGTTCATTTTTAACAACGTTATTACGTAATCGAGCCTTTTTTTCGTAAAAGTTATACAACCTGAAGGTAACGAACGCAACGTTTTAGAATATTATTTGGCCGAAGCGAGGTCTCTACACCGGCGTATGCGGCGATGTTAAAAATTAACGCAGAAACCTTTCAAGTGTATGCTGGTTTGGGTTTTAGTATAATTATGTTTTTACTTTACTCTGTGGTGTAATTATTTGGATATTTATTTGGCTGGTTTTTGTTTGTTTTAGGTAAGCTTTTCCAACCGTTTAGAATACAAATGAATTTTCTGTCGCGGGTTGTTGGATTAAAATGGTAATGTATATACGAGTTAAATGCGCTCTCGTCTTAATATTTGAATCAGTGAAAATTCACTCGCGAAATAGCCAGAATGAAGTCACTGTGGAAATCCATGAAAAAAAAACTACAAAGGGCATAGGGAGGCAAGCATGATGAATTTGCCCCGGAGGGATCCGGAGCTGATATTTAGGTGGTAGAAGGGTACTACCAAGAAACATGCATGACCAATGTTTCAGACCCCCCACCCCCCTAGTTTTTGAGAAAACCCCCTTTAAGTGGAAAGCGGATAAAAATTTTTTTCTCAA
>FIZT01047665.1:0-10152 GCA_900065295.1 Paracoccus marginatus
AGTAATGCCAAACAGCGGTTCCGGGGGCCGGCAAGAGCTGGGCAGTTGGTTCTCCGACAAAAAAAAAAAAAAAAAAAATATTCCAAAAACCTCTTTGAATATTCTACGAGTAAAAGGTTACATGTTTGAAAAAAGTTTCAACTTTTTACCGTAAACTGGTTTATATAGAGTTATCTTACCTACCATATGCAACTTTTCCTCAAAACTTTGACTACTGATGGCCGCTCTCCAAAATCACTTGGAGAGCTGCGGTTTGCGGCATTCGACATCTCTCATCGAGGTCTACCTAAATTTTAAAAAAATAAAAAGGAATCGCCGACCTCCCTACCACTTTTGCGTACGATTCGACGTGAATTTTGTCTTCAACATTGCCATCTACCCAGTGTACATACTCGTATTTCGTATCCATACGTATACCTAAGCTTGTTCCAATTCCTCACCTTCATCCGCCTTCTATCACCGTTTTGAGCGTCGCGTCGCGTCGCACGTAGGTATGTACGTATTTACAATATATACTACCACTGTTGCCACCATCCCTATCGTATGATTTTATTTAGCTTACTCATACATATGTACATATTAGGTAGGTATTCACTACTTACGTACCCATACCCATCCTCGTTCAGTAATGTTAGTGGGTCATTATTGGTAGGTCTAGGACTAGGTATGCGGTATACGCTGTTTGGCCCGTCAGTTGGCTTGAAATGAAAAAAGGCGCAGATGATAGTACGCATTTTACACGTTGAATGCTAAATGTAGAAAGAAGGCCATCGTATCGCTAGACTGAGTCAGCCGCATGCCGCATGTCTGATGCCCTTTGTTTTTATTATCACCTACCTACGTAATTTCTACGTTGTCGTCGCGTCGCCTCGTGCGTGCGTAGCTTGAAATGGTGCGCCCTTTACTTATACTTTACAAAGTATTTAGGCACTCGTATAGGTAGGTAGGTAGGTAGGTAGGTAGGTATAGTGTAACGGAGCCGATCGCAGTCCACCCTTTCAGCTCATCCACGCAGCCATGCCATGCCATAAATCTATTCGCAGCTGCGTTTCACCTCGTTGCGTTACGTCGTTTCAGCCGTGATTGCGAATGCGATTTTCGTACGCCCTTAATATTTTCATCGTTCCAAAGTCACGTCACGTCATCGTTTTTCCTCTTGCCCAATTTTTAGCTCATCAATTTCACTTTTTTCGCCACGGGCGCTAGCTTGATTGGGCTGCGTCGCGTCGCGTCGCGTTGTCCTTCCCTTGCTGCAACTCTTTGTCATTTACGACTGCCCATCGTTCTTCGTACATAATCATTGTAGGTACCGTATAATGTATACCTACCTAAACCTACAATATCTATTCAATCGCGCACCTTTGATGAGTCGTCGCATATCTCACCTTTTTCTCGGCCTTTCTCTCACCTACTGATATTTCTTGAATTTATGAAAATGATGAATTATACCTTCGCCAGTCTATGGTATCCGTCTGTCTCGTCCATGTTGCGGTGAAGTAGTTTCAACAATGTTTAATCGAAAATCGAGCCGTCCATCTACCAATTACCACCTTTATTTTCGCACCTACTGATTTCAAGAATTCGATAGATGGGTGGGCCTAATAGGTGCGTGTAAGTATCTCTCTTGAAAAAGTTCACGTCCGCGCCCTCTGATTGACGCGATTACCCTAACTTTCAAACGAGCATGAGCTCTGAGCTGATGTTTAGGCGGCGGTGCGGCGGTCGTCGAGCTAGGCTGCATGCATGCATGTGGTGTGGTTGCGGGGTATTCATTTTTTCATCGTGTAGCTCGAGCTTTTTATCGAATATTACAACGTGATTGATTAAATTATCGTTCGTCTTGGTCGTGGATTTCCGTGTTGTGACGCGGCGCGGCATCGCGTTACTCATTCTATACCATACACCCGCAATATCTTGCATGGGCGCCGCATATACATACTATATCTTACTATCTGCCTATAGTGCCTATCTGTGATGTGTGTCCTATACCACCGCGCAAAATAAATGTTACTCGGTAATACCTAACGAAGTGAAGTAGAATCTATGCACGTCTACGTGTACCTATTGAATAATGTGGTAAGTAAGTGGCGAATATCCACAATTCTAACATGATTGCTTTTGTATAAGTTCTTGATACTCGCTTGTTCCCCCCCCCTCCATTTTTCTTCTCCCTAAAAACTTACGATTCCCTTCTTTCCGCTTACAAATTATGACAGAATGTTGGAGTAACCCAAGGGGAAGGGGGCTATGTTACAAAAAATCCAGGGTGGCTACAGCTCGCAAAAGTCATGAAAATGACCCAAAATTAATCAAAAGTCGCGATTTTTCAAAGTCAAAATTGCAACTACTTCTCAAAAAAAAAAAAAAATCTAAAAAATTTTGTCCACACTGTGGTCGGGCTATCTTCTGTTTCCTTTTTTGAAATTTTATCAGATTTCGCTTACTCTCTCAATTGCAATCAGTGAAAATGTTCACTGTTTACGACAGGAAGAATAAAATCTCAGATATTTTAGTGAAATTTCACTGAAAAACAGTTCTAAATTACTGATTTGGAGTAAAAAGTAAGTTGACTGATGAAATCAGTCAAATTTCACTGATTTTTATCAGTGAAAAAGTCGGTGAATAAAACAGTTAAAAGAAATTACTGAAAAATCGATGAAAGTTCACTGATTCTAACATTCATAAAAAAATATCTCCGGAAAATCAGTGAAATTTTTTGAACTACTCTTGCATGTTTTGTTTTGTTATCCTGAATGTAATTTTCAAAATGTCCCAAATTCGTTTTTTTGACGCATTCATATAGCCGGGGAGGTGTTGTTTGGAGGAGGGCCCAATTAGTTCAGAATGTTGGAGTAACCAAAGGGGAAGAGCGCTACGTTGCGTTGCCAAAAATCAATTTCCAAAATCTGAATTTAATTTTTAAAATGCCATATGTAAATCCGATTTTTCTGCGCATCTTGCGTCTTGCCAGGGAGGCGTTGTTTGGAGAGGGGCTAAATTATGACAGAAATTTAGAGTAAACCAAGAGGAAGGGGGCTACGTTACCAAAAATCAATTTTCTAAGTGCCACGAATTCGATTTTTCTGCGCAACCTGGAGGGGCGTAATAGGGCTAAGTGTACCTGTATGTCGTCAAAAATCAATTTTTATATTTTTAATGTACTTTTGTTTGTGTCGAAACCGGCACAGGATTTTCAGCGCACATTAAAATTCAGTTTTTCAGAGCATTAAGTAACTCAAAAAGGTAGCGAGGCGTTATTCAGTGGAGCGTCAAAGGAGGACAGATGGATGGATTGAATAACTTCTAGGGGCGTCAACAATTCCGAGCATCTGCTTGGCGAAGTGTCGCCTGGAGGGTGTCGTTGACTTTTGACAATAACTCAAGAGAAAGATTTTTGGTAACGTAGCCCCCTTCCTCAAGGGGTAACTCCAACATTCTGACTCAATTGGGCCCGTCTCCAAACAACGCGCGCCTCGCCTGCTACCTAAGTACCTATATAGATGTGCCGGATAATCGAATTTATGGCATTTTGAAAATTGAATTCAGGCTTTGAAAACTGGTTTTTGGTAACGTAGCTCCCTTCCCCTGGGTGGGAATTATTATATAGGGAAGAGGAGGGGAAACTGGTGAGGAAAAACAAGCCCGAATGCTTATAGCGAAAAAAATGACCCTTGAATGCTTAATTTCATTCTACTTACGCACGAGTATTTATACAGTTATCTATACTCGTGAATGGCTTAATAAAAGTGTTGATGAAAAAAAGACAGACAGGCGGGCGGGCGGGCGGGCGATCGTGGCTGACGTGACGGTCGTTTCGAAAAATATTAACCACGACCGCGACCGCGAACGCAAACGCGGATAAACAACGCAACGCAACGTTGGCACTCGTCCATCAGGTTAATTCGCGTATTCGCGTTCGATGTCGATGCTGCAGCGCAGCGTGCGTAAAGTGTGCTTAAATGATCGTGGTCGCTGGTCGGCATCGCATCAGCATCAGCATCAGCATCAGTAGGTACTCTGTTCTTGGCTGGCTTGGTTGGCTTCCTTATACACGGCGACGCGACACGAGTAGCAGTACTAATCTACGAATCTACGAATTTACGAATCTACTTCTACGCTTATCTGTTTCTGTTTAATGTTTTCGACGTGCAACTTGGCGCGCCTTTTGTTAACCACCTTCGAATGATGACTCGCCAAACTCGCGTTTTCAATCTCGAAAATGAAGTCCCCCAAATACCTATCATTGTTTGCGCTAATACTAGGCATCGAACCTGCCGCTAACGTGCTGGCCAGTTCCCCAGTTGTGTGGCATAAAATATGCGCTAGGTTAAGTATAATATATCTGCCAAAAATTGCACCGCTACCTACCTATTTACATGTATTTTGAACATTGAGCCTAGAAAGTGAAGAATTTAATCAAAATTTCAGTTTTCAGTGCAATTCTGAGCATGTTGGTTGAGTATGAGAACAGTCTTGTTGACCCTCAGTTTTGGTCCATTACATAACACATATGTACCTAATTACCTACATAGTATTCATTTCTTACGAACCAATCGCCGCTATACGCGCGTTGCGTATGCGGCGATTCAGTAGTAAAATCGTTCGTAAATGACGCGACGCGACGCAACGCGCTCTTATTAGAATGTTATCATTTTTACTTCCAACTCAGACGAGTTGATTTTATAAATAGATGACATATTTCACGACGAGGCGTACAATGCGTAAATTGTGTAAAATATACATTCATACGT
Organism: Paracoccus marginatus; assembly: GCA_900065295.1. Taxonomy (NCBI): domain Eukaryota; kingdom Metazoa; phylum Arthropoda; class Insecta; order Hemiptera; family Pseudococcidae; genus Paracoccus; species Paracoccus marginatus. Next base: position 4,752 of record FIZT01047665.1, read on the forward strand.
AGACTAATCGCAGCAAAATACGTATTATGCGATGCTATGTGGCAGTTCGAGTTGCTCGTCGAGGGAACTTGCGGTGATTATTTAATTTTCTGCTGTGAAACGCGTGATATGTACATTATGTACGTATACGTACGTAGGTAGTAGTAGAGGTGGTTGGTGATTTTGTCTATTGACGGTAAGACGAGAAATAAGAGAAAATAAAGGTAAAGGTGGATGACGATGACGATGACGGAGCAGAGCAGAGCAGAAGCAGAGTAGAGCAGCGTGGCACGGGTGCCGGTATATTCCCGCTAGAATGCGCCAAGCTCACGTGCTCAGCGCTCGCCGTTCGAGTTGAGAATATTTTATATTTTCTCGTTCTCGTTCTAGTCGCTACTCATCGTGCGAAATCCCGCGTACTGGCGCGCTTTTACCATCGAGTACCCCACGCTACGTCTTGTGTCGTTATCGCGAAATTAAACTCGCGCTTTTTATCAGCATTGTTTACTTTTTTTTTTTTTTGTCATACGTCGTCTCGCGTCGTCGGTACTCTCTGTGTACACCGTTAATGGGTGCCTATTGGTTGCAATCTCGAGGTAGTCGGCCGGTCGCCGCCGTATCGTAGAGATATTGTCGTGCGTCGCGTCGCGTCGCGTCGCGTCGAGTCGAGTCGGGGTCTTGGTATGTACGTATATTGTACCTACTCGTATAATGTAGTAAGTAGGTATGGTACATTCTCGTTCGCCTTTCTCTTATTGTCATTGCCATTGTCATTGTCGTGCAGCACTGCAGCGCATTTCTGGCGCGTGCTCGACTACTCGTATCTACTGTGCGTACATCTGCATAATACCTACATAAATACATATGCACGTGCAGTACATACGACATACGTACGTAGATGTACCTGAACCTGAACCTGAATCTGAACCTATCGTGTAACAGGTAGCATACGAGTACGTACATGTACGTAGACGTACCTACGTCATTCTTCCCACTCTGCTGCACCCTCGTCTCTCGCCCTATTTATCGTACAGTGTAAACTGTTGGAGTGTTCAACTCATCCACCTCGAAAGTCTTCGAGATTTGTCAATAAATCACCGCCATCACCGCTACGCAGTACACATACACACACACACACACAACCGCATCGTTGTGTTGCGTTTTGCGTAGCGTTATGTACGTGTACGTTACGTTGTTGTTCGAGTAGTGGAACTGGTATGTCTGCGTAGTGTTGGTGATTTGGCGTCGCGTCGCTGTCTTAATGAAATCTACGTGAAAGCGGCAACGAACAGGAGCGGAGCGCGTCTTATCGTTAGGTGATACTGATAAGATTCGTATCCGACGCTGTGTATGAACGAAAGCTAAATTCAGTTGCGATGATTGTAGGAAATCTTTGTACCTATCTATATGTAAAGTGCCTATGCTTAGGTAATGGTTTTACATATTTGGATGAGATGTATGCGATGGTTTATTGCAGCGCAGTGGCACGGTATGCCTTTGTTGACGTATTTTCCTATATATAGGACATAGGTACCTAATACCTACATTAACCCGTGCTAATGAGTACCTATCTAGACTTTGAACCGATCGTACCGGCTATGTACCTACGTGTGAGGGTGTGTGTGTTACAACATGTATATCCACTTACTTTAGATAAACTACGAGTATAACTTATGAATATGATACAGTACCTGCTCGTTCGTAGATACATAATTCGCGTAAAAAAAAATACGATACCTCGTAAACGCAACGTCGTCGTCCTCCCAATAACGATGATTAATTTTTCAGCCTTTATCACATTTTATCTGATTAAGAGTACCTATTATCCGTACCCGCGCTGGCATGGAGCAGCCCGCGGTGCGTCAATGCGTCGCAGATGAGCTGCGACGAAATTTCTTTGTCACGCGATACTTTCACAGTCTACGCTACGCGCCTGGTCACTTGTTAGAAACTTGCACTTGCCCGTCACGAGTAGAATACGATGTACGAAAAGGCCAAACTGCCAAAGGCGGAATTATACACGAATACCTACGTTGCATATACACATTACACACATACAACTTTACGTGTTGTGAGATACCTACCTATAGAGTACGAGTGTATTATGTACATGCTACATACCCTTATTGCATTATGTATGTAGATAAGATTGGTCATCTCCACGTATGTGCATTCTTTCGGGTCCGTGGGGGGGGGGGGGGGTTTGAAAAAATTTTTTTTTTCCAAATGAAATTTGTTCAATTTTCAGGGATGGAAAAACTGAAATTTTTCCAAATGAAATTTGTTCAATTTTCGTGGCAGGTACGTAGGTACAAGGTACAGGTAGATAGGATGGATAGTTGAAGTACCGTTGAAGTTGAATGAAATTCGTAAAATGGGCAATTTGATACTGCGTTAAATTGACATCGACATCGACAAACAAAATCAACGTGGCTCGATGTCAATTCAAGTACAATTATGCGAAACTTTGGTACTTGCGCAATCTGCGTACAATATTCGAACGTAATAAGGTATTCTACTGTATTTGATTTGCTTCAGCTAACGGCTAATTGATTGCCCGCGTTCGAACGCCTTTTTTCATCGCATCGTCAAGTTAAGCTCTCTGTTGGATGTCGGATTACTAGCGTTTACTTATTGAAGGTTTAGCTACGAGGTGTGACCTTTTCCTTTTGCTCCCCCGCCGATGGCACCGATGTCGAAAAGCCAAAGCGTGGCATTGATCGCGTGTACGCCTTGTTGTCTTTTTCATTACTCAAGTGTTTTGGATTTCTAGTACCTACTCATCTACCTTGCACTTGCCTAGATACCACTTTTTAAGTTTCCCCCTCTCTTACGTTGGGAATTTCCGTTCGCTAAATTCCGTTTATTTACATAGGTAAGGTACCTATTCTGATTTACTTGCAACAGCTGAGAAAAAAAATCAATCAAAAATGGCGGGGCAAGTCGTCAAAGGTGTCATTAATATTGGTTGATTTGAACTTTGAAGTAAGTAATAAGTAGGTACCAGAAAATCTGGAGCAGCGCAGCGGGTGGAATAGAAACGAATGGCGCGGCGCATCGAGTTTCTGACTAGGTAGTAGGTATACTTACTGTTAGGTATAGGTACGCGCGGTGTTTATTTCATTAATCTTTATCGCCGGTGAAATTGGAAAAACAAAGTCGCAGTTGGTGTTTAGTTGACTAAAGAAAATCGAAATTTAATTTCAAATTATTGCTCGATCACGTTCGTTCTATGTAGTTGTAGCCATAGCATAAGGGTGGCATGGCGGTGCGTACCTACTACCTACGTAAGTAAGACAGGCTTCTGTTGTTGGCAGTATGCTAACTAATGGCTACGGTATGACCGTGAACATCTCTTTTAAACTGCTCATTTGCAGATTTTCGTTTTCACTTTGTTTACCTGCTCTACTTGCGATGGTTTTCAAAAAACTTGAGAGTGTTTTTTTTTTTTTTTTTTTTTTAATACATAACCGGAGATAGAGTTGCAGTGCCAAAAATAATAACAGGTAGTCAGTGGGTAAATCTGCGTATACATATTCGTACGCTTGGTTGTTACTTGTTAGTTCAGTACTGGACAACCGACGCGACGTCCTGTAGTAAATACGTTACCTATCTAATCAAATGCATCTCTTTACTCAAGTACCATAAATTATCAGAACATGAGGTACGCTACGCGTACATACGTACATACGTATTTGTAGGTCCAGGTGTAAACCCTATAAATATACCTATTAATATATGTACCTACGAGTAATTAGTACCTACTTACATGTATCGTAAGTGTAGGTAATAGGTATCGAGGATTGCGTTGTAAGTTGAGTAGGTCTAGGTGGCTAGCTGGCTACTGGCTAGAGCTGCTGAGGTCATTGTGCGAGATCGCATTATTATATTTGTACGTGTACGTACGACACGTCGGTACAAATGTCTATCTGTAGGTATTAGGTATGTATAGTCTAGTCTAGATGCAAATTCCATGCTCATAATAATATGATGGCGCTTATCAGTCGTCTATTGTTCGAGTTGTCATTATTGGTAAGCTATCGCAAAATGCTGAAATAGGGACAAAGGCTTCAGTCATCGCTCATCAGTCGATAGTGGTATCGCGTACCTACTACCTAGTAGTTTTTCGTGTCGTTGCATCGCTTCTGCTTCTACATACGTAGATACGTATATGTGTATTTATAATTCTGTATATCTTACTCCGGTACTGAGTTAGGTATACATGTACGATCTATGCGCGTTAACGTGTGTTGTGTAATGTGTACCTATACGTAACCTAAACCTACTCAGTGCTCAATCTAGAAGCTTTAGTAGGTTCCTTCCTACGCTGTAGACTTATCCATCTTATACCTAACGTATGTATCTACGGGATGTTTCTATTCAGCACGAATCAAGTGTTTACGATGCGATGCAACTGCAAGTGCTAGTGCTAGTGTTGAGCTCGCTGCGCGGTCGTTAATAAAGTACCCGAATAAATTCGTACTCCGCGCCGCGTCGCGTCATCATGAAAGTGCTGTTGGATAGTCGGCCATCGTTTCATCACTGTCCGGCTTTGGTAAACGGTTTCGATACGAGCTTAATACCGTGGCCGGGGTTAAAATTCGCGTGTGTTAAGGTGTTGCAACTTTACGGCAAAGTGTTCGATCAAACCGAGCTTTGCGAATTGGTCATAAGGTAAAGTTGCGCCATGTCATGCTATATGCTTAACTGTTTACATACATAAATGTATCTTACTGTTTATACTCGTACCTAACCTACACGCGCGTAATATGTACATTGTACTCACTGGGTACCCTATCACTTACTTTATTAGGTACCTATTTTCCTAAACGCATTCGAAAGATTTGCTGAAAAATATGTAGGTACCTATAATCTATCATCTGTATCGAGTATGCAGATTAGATATTTACCTGTCGTACTTCTACTTGCCTACTTGGCGTGGTACTTCACCTATATCGTTGTCTTTGTGTTTGTTTGCAGGAAAACATGTAGCAGTTGCAAATGCCCGAAAGAAGCGCACGATATCTATCACCAAGAATGGGTCAATGTTAAAGATCGTCTCGGTTTTAAATCGCAAGAAAATGAGAAAAAGTTGTCGCGTAATCATCTGATCGAAGGTTACACATGGGTTCCGCCTGGCATTTCTAGTCACAAAGTAAGTGTACCTGTGACCTGTACCAGTGCCGGTATTACCTATAATATAAGTATTACCTATCCTGTACGGCGTATGTGCTATAATACGTCGTGTTTGAGTGCATTCGCGTATAATACTTAATATATATTATAAATAGGTACCTACTAGGGTGGCCCTTATTTTAAAAATTCGAAAAAAAATTTGGCGACCCCCTAAAGTGGTTACCTACCATGAAAAAAAAATTCCCTGAAAATTTCAACCAAATCGATTAATATTAACGCCTGCCTC
>FIZT01047670.1:0-12737 GCA_900065295.1 Paracoccus marginatus
TTTTCAAGTCCAGCGTTTTTTTTTTTTGGGGGGGGGGGGGGAGGAGGGCAGAAAATGTCAAAGAAGTCGTGCAAAAATGTCATGCAAAAAAGTCATACAAAGTCATACAATTTGGTTAACAGATTTTGTTAGACACCCTGTACTTGCTGTGCAACGCTACGCCAGCGCCACAGCGTTGTATTATGTAATTGTGAGACTTATTGGAGCGAGTTCGATGCGACGACGCGCAATTCTGAGCGTTTTGAAAATTAAGTGCTCCCAGACGAGTAATTACCGGGATTTAATTTGTTCGTACGTAATTCATGAACGAGTCATTAATAATTTCTACGCGTGCGACGCGACGGTACAGGGATCGTACTCACACGTTTGGGGGAGGGGAGAAAGAGAGCAAGCAAGCGACAACCAACCAACAGCAAAAGCTAAAGGTAGTGGTAGATAAATTAGATAAATAGATATTGTGTACCTATGTGGATGTCTACATACTTACATGGAAGGATGTGTTCATATTTTGTATGTAACTTATTTATTCACTCAATAATGAGTAAAAGTAGGTACGCATAGATGGCTAGATGCTAAGTGTTACGCTCAACGATACGTGCTATACGATGCTCATTGAGTGCTGACTGCAGGCTGTACGGTAGGTACGTGTCACAAAGCTCTTCGCCGGCTCGCCGCGCCGTAGTGGTAGTGAAAAATAATTCTCTCGCTTCGGGAGTATTTATCTATGGTATCTATCTTATTGGCGCACCGGACCGTCTCTCCTCACTCCCCCGGCTCACCTTTTTAGGCCAATATGTGAAATGTGAAACGACACAGGAAAAAACAGGCGCCAGAGCGGACATTAATTTTTCATCGTATCTGCATCAAGAACACCTTTTTTCAGATAAACAAATCTTTTGTTTTACACGTGCGACGCGAGACGAGACGCGACGCAACGCGACCGCTCGAATAAAAAGGCGCCTCGTGATTTTTTTTCCTGCTACCATAAACCAATGGCGATGCAATACGTTTGAAATTGAATTCATGGTATTGCATAGATACGTATATACGTGTACGTAAGTGCGTCGCGTCGTATACACATTAGCAAGTTTTTAGTAGGTAGGTACATGGCGTGTATTGTGTAGTTACGTTGTATTAAATTTCTAGGTGAAAATAGGAGTACTTACGTTTGCGATCAGTCGCAAGTATCGAATCCAGCTTTAACTATTTGCCGCAATTAGATACGTAGGTAAAGGTAGCGAAATGGTATGAGATGTGCTCATTTACCAGCTTCTTGTTCGGAAAACAAATTTTGGATTTGACCGTAGTGGATTTTACAAAAAATTTCAGCTTTCGATATTAGCGGGTAAGGAAGCAGGAGGTCTGCAGATAGGTATGCTGTAATCGAATTCGCAACTAGTTTTTTTTCATTTGACTACTTCACCATGTTGAAGTCTTTCATATCTATCGATAAATTACCATGCTCATAGGTACTAGCAGTCTCAAGTTCGATCTTAGTGGGTGAGGAGTGGTGACGAGATGATGGTTCAGACATTCGTAATGCTACGAAGGGTTTCTCACGCTATGCTGCTCTGACTGGCTTAAAAACCATTATCAAAAAATAAAAAACTGATATTTATCGCGAAGGAAAAGAATTAACGTTGCGCAGAATAAATTTCACGGCACAATTCTTTCTCAGATGCTCTTGAGTACTTGCTAACAAACTGAACTGGACATAGTTTTTTGAAAAATGAAAAATTTGTTCTTTAACGAGGAACAGTCCGAAGTAATTATGCTGGGTTGATATTATTATGTAGCTATACTGCTACATACAACTAGTGATTGTATTTTCCTTAGGTATCGTCTACATTTTCGCGTCGCATCGTAGAGTTAAACTAATGAAACGGTTTGAAAAATTGAAAAGAAAAGGTGCATAGCTATTAGCTCCGTACTGAACATTTTTTACGGCTCGAACGTCAATCGCAATTGGATTATGTATTAATATTCGATTCTCTTAGCTACTTTTTATCTTCGATGGGGCCAGTGTTGAAGTGGGGAGCGAAAGAAGAGAAAAAAGCGAGCCAGTTTCGTAGCGCAATTAGGAAACAGCTAAGCTATACGGTACGGTGCGGCAGCGTAAGCGACGGTCGGGTGCGGCGTGGCGCGGCGTGGTGCGGCGCAGCGCGACGTTCGCGTTCCACATGTAAAAATTCAGTTCGCTGTATCGAGCGGCAAATATCGAAGGTAAAACTTTCGCGCCTTTTTAATTTGAAATTAACTAATGAACCATCGGCTAAATTTACAACCAAAAGTTGGCCTTTTTCCTGTTCTACCTTATACTACAGCTTCCTACCTATACCTATTCACCTACTACGTAATACGTATAGGCCTAAGCAGGGTGCACAGGCTGTGTAATAGCTGTTTTTTAATGAAAAATGATTCGGTTCAAATTATTTTCATTAAAACGAACCCAATAAAAATTTCGCAATTTTTAGGTAATACAGGACGTGTGGCGTATAAATTGTTCTGTAGGATCCTTATTTTGTCTAGGTTTTTTTCTCTTTTTCGTCGATTTTTCCTCCATCCTCTTCATAGTGGTTAGTTGATGCAACACACATAGTGTACTGTGTTCTATGTGAAGCTGCGCGTCATATGTACATGTGCGTGTGCCCATTTCGGATCGAATAAGCTGCGACTTTGAAATGGAAATCACGCCTATACTTAATAAGCATACGGTATTAGCTTCACTACGAAACGACCAGTACCTATAGAGCGACAAAAATATACCTACGTTAAAATGACGAATAACGATCATTGCCAACTTTGATACGAACAAGCCTTTTGCTTTTGAGAGAAAGAGAAATAAAGGTGTATCGGACAGACAGTGAAAAGGAAGGAAAAAAATTGATGAAAAAGACGAATAGTAACAGAAGAGCGCAAAAAGAATAAAAAACATAGATATTCGCACTTGTATTTTAACAGAATCGATTGCGTGAAGAGATTGTGATATGGTACCATATAGTGTGGTATGGCCTCGGCATGGTGGTGAATCGTGAACGGAATTCGCACATGCATGTACATACTACATATGAAGGGGCGGCTGGAAAAAGGGCGTTAGCAAAAAAACATAGGTTTTAGGAAACGCAATTGAAGCTATTCACTCGGTTTTATTTAAGTAAAAATACATTCAAATGAAAACCTCAACAATTGAAGTTTTCACTTAAATGTATTTTTACTTAAATAAAACCGAGTGAATAGCTTCAATTGCGTTTTCTAAAAACTATGTTTTTTTGCTAACGCCCCTTTTCCAGCCGGTCCCTCATATGTGGTACGTATACGTAGTAAGTTACACATATGTACGTAGGGAGGTACTCCTTTATTATGTGCGACTACAACTGTGTTCGTAGCTGTGAGTAGCTGTAAGTATATCGTGGCTGTAACTCTATAATATTATAAAAGTATCTGTAGCAGTTTGAGTCAACTCCGAGCTACCCCTCGCCAGGTAGATGGTCAGAAACATGGAGTTTGATTCAGAATTTATGGCATTTTACGGTACATTGAAAACTGATTTTCCGCAACTTGGCCCCCTTCCCCTTGACTTACTCTATCCAACTTTGGTAGTTTGAATCCACTTCAAGCAACCTCTCAGTAGTTAGATGGTCCGAAAAATGGAATTCAATTCAGAATTTATCACATTTTAAGAGGCGCTTTTGTGCCCAATTTGTATATGTCCCAATTTTCAATTGTCTCGCTGTCGTTTTTTCTTAGCGCTAGGAGGCAAATACGTCGTGTTGAATCTGGTATTATACTTTAACCCCTGCCTACGGTAGATAACAGTTTAGTGAAATTTGCTAGGTAATCTAATTCCGTCACGAATGAGGCATACAAAAATGTTTGTGTCAAGTAGGCAGATAAAGATACTAAGGTATAGGTGGGGTAGGTAATATGGCCTAGGTAACTAGTTTAATATATTTAAAATGTTTCACTCTCCAAAGCTTTTTAACAGCTAACAACGTTTAAACTTGAGAATAATACGCTTCGACCTTTTATGAGGGCTTTGAAAAACAACTTTCTCGTGCCGAGCTCTATACCAAGCGACTACACCTACCCAACACACCACTTTACTACATCGTTGTTACTGTGAATAGCTAGACCTATCTCTCCTTCCATTTCCTCCTCCTTCTCATTCTCTTGCAAAAAATCTTACAGATCGTTGACGGCGCGGATTGCTAGGCAATCTCCATTTCTTTACTCAAACTAATATAATACATAGTAGGTAATCGAAAAGTTATTATTTTTCTTTCAAGTTTTGGCTTTTTTTCTCTTTTGTTTTTTCTTTCCCTCTTTCTTTCTTTCTTTTTTCCTTTTTGTTTCTTTTTTCTCTTTTTTCCTTTTTTTCTCTTTCTACGCTGATCTGGCAGGCCCACGGGCTCGGCTCATAGCATTATTGTATTCTTCTGGCCATCTTTATCGCTTACATTGTAATTGTTTGGTTTCTTTGTTCGAACGAAATACTCGATTTATACGTTTTCATTATTTTGGAAATCTTAAACCTGCGGTGCTCTTTCTTTTACCCTATGCCATGCCATGCCATTTTTTTCTTCAATTATCCTCCCCCCCCCCTCCCCCCATCAAATAGTGACTTATGATAAAAGTCTGGATTTCACGTAGAAATGCGTAAACAGTATGTACTTGACAACATCTTGAAATTGTATTTTAACAAAGTGTCGAATCAACGATCAAACATTTCTGTTTACGTTCTTAACCTTGTTTGTGGCAAGAAAAACACCCCAAAAAGAGACGCTCATTCTGCGTTGAATGCGCGAATGTCACGATTTCAGTTATACTTGGGACGCTTACAATTCTTTTTGTTCATTGAAAGGTAATCATAATTAGACATCATTGACATTGACATCACTCGAGTAAAACGATGCGGGTATTTGTCAAAATTTTTAAGAATAAAGTGACAAACCAGACCTTTTTTCACATTAAGTACAAAAGCCTCGTGCTGCAGCACTGATAGAAAGCAAAAAAAATGAAATTCATCTCCACTATTTTAGCGTTTGGTACTGTAGTGCTCAATTTACGTACCTACAAATTGGGCGTTGAATGTCTATTTGACTTGTTGATTAAAGAAAGAAATCTCGCAACTGTTTCAAGTTTTCATCTGCCAAGATTAAGGAAGGTACATTTGTACATACATGCATGCATACATAATATGTTTGAAAAAAAAAGGTTGGTGCTTTAAGAAGACCAAATTTCTAGTGGAAATGGAAAGAAAGGTGCTACACCTAAACATTTTCACCAAGAGAGAATAACGACTATGATTGCGAAACCCTTTTAATCCAACGTTTAACATGTTTAACGATTGCAGCTGAATAATATCATAGGTAGGTAGAGGCACGATAAATGTGTACGTTGAGTGGTTGAAATTTTCTTATATGCAAATGGGTACACTCGAGTGTGATTACATACCTTATCTTAACGCAGTGTATGTTATTTTGCCACCTTCAGGCATTTGTCAAAAAGTACCTTATCTGTGATTTCTATCTACATAGGTACAGGTGGGTACCACTATTTATCGTTTCGAGATGGCAATAGTTACGATTGCCATTGCCATTGCCATTACAATAAAAAGTGGAATAAGGCTGGAAATTTTACCAACGCACCGCACCTTATTCGATGAATTGGCGAAGTAAGGTCGCCTCAATTTTGAGCACTTGGCTTTGCTCTGCTCTACTTCTAGCCGCGTGTAATATGTTTCGTAATTTATTTTCATCAGATTGGTTCGCATAGTTGAGTTGCATGCGATAAAACGGGTAAAAATTCTCTCAAAGAAAACTTGAACAATTGAAGATACTATTTAGTAGGTATATTATTACCTTTACCCTCCTTCCTACCTACGTATATGTACAAGTTGCGAACGAATGTTGGTACACCATCTATACACGACTGTGTATACATAGTCGTGTATAGGTAGGTATTCATATTAGGGTAGGAACAATTCTGTATGCTATTGCTAACCCACCTTACTCGTACATGCTGTTGTTGAATGCGTCTTCACGTTCGTTTTTACTTTTGTACTCGCTACGCGCGTATATACACATTACGTGATCGTAATGTATCGCGTTTGTTTGAACGCTGCGATGTAAAAAGTAGTTATGGTATGTGTGAAGGTACTGTTTAGTGTACGGTGAGAAAAGAAACATCATGGAATTGCTGTATAGCTTTTGTAGAAGAAAAGAAGACTAACATTTTGTATTTGTAGGGAAAGCTTACGATTGTTATTTCGTTTGAATCATTGTCACGCGTTGATATACGTATAGGTAGGTCTAGATCTAGGTGCAGTACAGACCATATATATATATGTGTAGATACATAAATACCTATACGTGTGTAGTGTAGTGTAGTGTAGTGTAGTGTAGTGTAGTGTAGTGTAGTGTACCCTGCTGTATAGTTGTGTCAAGTGGCAGCCATTGCGCACCCTGTATAAGAAGATTAAAGTTCTCGACAGGATTAAAGATTGTGGTCACGTTGGGTTGCTATAGCTTGTTTCGAGTGTGTGTGTGTATAACGTACAAAAGAGACTAGTTTAAAGTTTATCCTCCCAAATGAATTTATACCCAATTCTCGTTCTTGTGTATATTTGTATCTTTCTAGTAAGTAAGTTGTAGATACATATTTAAAGATACCTATACAAGTATTGTACGAGTATATCAAACACCCAACACTGAATGGGTAGATACATTTATTATACCTATCTATCGTATTTGCGTACATAATTATGTATTATTTAAAGTTGTACATAGCTACTGCATTGGCACAACAGAAATGTTCGTGATGATACTCTTATTCCGGCATTACTACGTTGGCCGCAACATTCGGCCTGTGTCGTGTGATGCGTGTTGAAAAAATAAATCACTTCATTTTCGTATAAGTACCTAATTCAGTAATTATTTAGTATGCAACCCACTATGCGCGTATCTATGTGAATAGTCGCACATCTCGCAGTAGGTACCTAGACTTATGTACTTGATTACAATGCAGGCAGCAGGCACATGGCACAGCAATCGGTTTCATGCGCTGGCTGTTTGTCAGATATTTATTATACAAAGTTAACGACGCGACGCAACAACAACGTGGTGTGTAGCGGCGTTGAAGAGCGCAACGCCGCGCCGAGGAAGTGGGACGAAGTACGTAAATCTATACGTATAGCGACAGAAAATACAAGTATTTTGTGTACTTGTTCGACTGGGCTCAGTTTGACGATTCTACGAAGCGGAAAATGTTGGTTAAGTCAGGTGTAAAATTAATATTTCTTGTTATTTCGCCTGCCGCTCGCTGGTTGCGCCGCACTTTTGTAATAGGTTCGAGTAAATTTTGATTCGGTGTTGCGCCGCAAAGTAGGGTGGACTCTTGTTTTGAAATACCAATGTCGGCGTTTACACTCTTTGTACCTACGGGTATTTTATTTATAATCCGTCGCACCTTGCTAATGCTATCATTCATTTTGAAGCTTTTTTTACTCGCGTCTCAAATTCTATGAGGTATTTTGACTTTTTTTTCTTTTTTTGAAGTCCCCAATCTGTGCTGCCGCAGTGAGGAAGGTATATTTACATCATATAGCAATGTTTACCAGGCTAGGTTCCCCCGCCTTAACATGACTAGATTTTTCTGGACAGATTGTTTGAATTTTGTAATGAAGAATGCCTCCTGGCGCAGTACCCCTTTCGTTGAATTGCTCGCTCGTTTGTTTTGTTGTTGTTGTTGTTTTTTTTTAATCGTCGGCATTATTTCTGAGATTTTCTTTTTCAGAAATGCGAGCTTATCTGATAGGTATGGTGCGCGTATTTAATCAGAAATTCTTTTTAAAATGGTACTTATACAGTATTGATTTGAAATTGATTGAAACTTGGCGGTTGTACGCGGATGTGAGATTAGTTGGTTGTGAGCAGGAGCAGTAGCAGAAATCAGCTATCGATCTTGTGCCGTACGTACATGTAATGTATATACACACATACATATACCTATGTATGCTCGTATACGAGTAGATATAGATAGAGATACAGATGGTGATTAATGAGAAAACCCATCGTTGAGAGAATTTTTTGCAAGTCGTTAGAAGTAAATGTACGAGGCCAGCATAAGTTGCCGAAAGTATGTAATCGTGTGGTCGCCGGACTTTAAAAAAGCATTACGCTTCGAGCAAACTTTATCCTTTAAAAGCTGCCGCCATTTTTTTTTCCCTAAACTATTCGTGCGCAATTTATTTAATATTCTACTCGCGAGCTTAGAATCGTCTACGTCCGTCTTGGTAGTGCGGCTGGCGTGGCGCTCGCGACCGAATAATTTCGTCAATAATATAAATTACCGCCGGACCGAGGCAGCACCACCATATGAAACGCGACGCGACGCAACCTCCATAAAAACATTCTTCGTTGTAAATGTACGACGCGATGTATATGTCTGTACTGTGTACACTGTACATGTGTTTGAATTGAATGCTGGCGTTGAATGGTGAAAACGAGCAGGTATGTCCGATGGAAGATGTACTTGTGCGCGAGTTGATGAACATCTGCTCAGCGGGATCAACACAGTGATCACTTGACCACGAATGCGACGCGACGTGCGAAGGAATGGGGAAATCTTGAGAGTAACCCAACAAAACCTCATAATAATGGCGGCGAAAAATGAAACGCAATTTTTCATTTGCAGTGCCAGCACACGCAGTTTGGTATAAATAAACGCGTACCTAACTTAAGGAAACGTAAACGATGTTCGTTAATGACTGGGTAAGATTGACTCGATGGAACACGGCTACAGTAGGTACCTCTACCTTGCAGCGCGTGAAGAAAACCTGTGCTGCGTGTATTTCGAACGAAGCCACATACCCCCGCGCCTATCCCAGATTTATACTATACGTAGTACGAGGTTTTCTATTCGTACGGTATCTATCTATACTTATATTATCGGTGCACGAATACGTCGCCCTGCCCGCGGTATTCTCGAAAGAAGGTGATAGGGATCGGCTGTGCGAAAGAAAAGGCGGCGCGGCGTGGCGGCGAGAGCTCTCGAAACGGTCGTCGTCGTTTATTCCATGTATTAGGCCAAAGGGAAAGGGCGGAAGTGCAAAAGAAGCTTCTGTTTGCTTCATCTTCGTCGGTCGTTGCTTTCAAGGTATCATCGTTTATCATCCTCGCATGATTTGTTTTCTTTTATATGTTTGAAAAATACGCTTAGTATACCGGGGTTTTCACTTTTGTTACCTATTTTTATATAGTTGAGCAAATCCGACGGCGTGGCGATAAAATCTGAACTGGGCTAAGGCCCTAGGCGGGCCGCCGCGCCATACGGATGCCGGATACACAGTACGACTAAACGTATCTATACGCGCATTTCTGGATGGACTTGAAATTTTTTCTGTTCGCATCGAGAGTACCTAATGATGCTAAACCTAATAATGAATAAAAATACCACTGCAGTAAACGAGTAATTTTGGCTCTCTGCTCAACCGTGTCAGCTGGCGGAATACTGACGCAGTTATAAAAAATGAAAAATATTAGGGTCGGAAGGTCGAAAGCCTTAGAAGACACATTCTCAACTCCTACCCAGTCAACAAGCCCAAGCTTCCAAGACAATCGGGAGAGCTGTAGGCTGGTCAGCGGTTCAAGATATGTATCATAATTGAACATATTTTTTTCAAGCCAAGAACACCGAAATAGACGGCATTTAGAAAAAAAAAAAATAGGCGCTGCGCTGGTATATTTATTGCTGAAAATACATGTAAGCGTAAAAGTATACAGCACAATGCAAACAGCTTGCGCTTACTTTACCTACCTACGAAATTGCCGATTAAAAAGGAAATGAAACGTTTTAATTGCTTACCCTATATCCATTATGTTGTGCAATTAAAGCGAGCTGAAATTTTGAATGCTCGAATTTAGGTATCAAAGAACCATAGATAATAATACTTGACTATACTATACTAACTAGTAACGTGTAGGTAGTATATTATGTATGTAGTAGATCAATTTGTACGCGTGACTTGATAATTTTATCGCCACGCCGGCCGGCCGCTTCGATTGATTCCAACCTGAGCGAGATGCGGTGCGGTGCGGCGCGGCAGTTTGATAGTAATTGCGAAGTATTTACGCGTATAAGGGGTCATTTTACCGTGTAGATGATAGTAGAAGAGGATTGTACTCTGCAGTTGGTTTTTTCTATACATACTTTCTGGAATAGGAGTATCTTCGTGTTCCTCCCTCCCCTCCAATCCTGGAAATACTTACAGTTCATGTGTGCCACTTTTAACAAGGTAGCAATACAGTAGAATCTTGTAACGCATTAGAGGTGCCTTTTTAACGCAGGCTTGTTAAAAGAGACGATCAGTCTGCAAGTTGGTATCTCATGAACGATAGGGAGAGATAGGGTTGGCGGGAACTGCGCCAGGAGTCAGCGTTGAAGCCGGTTGTACCTAGTAGTGACGAACATAGCTTCTACCTCATTCATGCAAAATGGTCTTGATGAAGAGGTCTTGATACGACAACGTTCAATCTTTAGAAAAGACGCAGACGCGACGTCCACAAAGACGAAATCGTTTTAAATGACTTTATTTTATTGCAAACTAAGAATAATTTGAATGCATATTAACTTTCGTTGTATGTAGGAATGCAAGTAAGATTTTGTCATTAGTGTCATTATGCTCGTTTCGTGTCACCAACAGTAATATTATGTTTGACGATTTTTGCGTTGAGCTACTCTGTACTCTCTACCTTGCCGCAGCATTTATCGCTACTGTTTGGTTTTTTATTTTATTTCAACATTGAAGTACTTATGCTTAATCACTATATGTGTGGCGTGGTGCGTAGAAAAAGTGAGTAGGAAAAATGAAAGAATTTAATTGAAAGGTTTGTAGATGTTTACGCGGTTTACCTGATTGAAATGTACAGATAATGTCGTTTGATGTTTTTACGATTATGCGTCGCGTCAAATCGGTACTTTATATACTTAGTAGGTAGTCAAAAAATAAGGGTATCGCGTCAATTTCTCGCGGTCAATTCCCCGCGAGGACAATTGCGCGCTGCGAAAATTCCCCGCTGCGTCAATTCCCCGCGACAAAATTGCTCGCAGTAATAATTTCTCATACAAATCAGGAACCTAAATCAACCCTTTGGAACCCGGTGTGAAACTGACAGATGGAATGAAAAAATTTTTGTACAGCAGTTGGTCTCGAAGATCAATCACTAAACCACGAAAAAAATTGATGTCGACTGAATTTTTTTTTTTTTTTTTGGATATAGATTCAATCGGTTTTAAAAAGTTTCAGGCAAGATTCCAAATCAACCTCTAAAGTATTTTTCTGGATTCTTACATCATTGGTTTCTGAATACGTTATGGTTCTATCAAGCATAAAAATTTTGCTAAAATGTTCAAAAATGAAATTTTGGAATTTTTAAAGTTTCATTTTTGAACTTCAGTTTGACCTTGAAGTTCAATTTTCAAATATGATGCTTCATTTACAAAAATTTTCGCCCTTATTATTCATTACGTATCTGCTCAACGACAGTTGTTTGAGGAATTATTACTGCGAGCAATTTTGCAGCGAAGAATTTTCACAGCGTGCAATTGTCCAGCGGGCAATTGTCCTCGCGAGGAATTGACCGCGGGGAATTGATGGTAAACCAAAAATAAGATGTCGGTTCGCTACCTCTTGCCGTTTTAGTTTTTTCGCACGCCGAAAACGTCGAGTATTTTTTATTTTACTTTGAAATTAGAAGGATAAAAATTTACATAGTGAAGATTTACATTACTCTTTTTCTTTTATACACCCGGAAACTTAATTCATTACGGCCGGAGTATTGATTTTTGTCTTGCAATAATTCTGTCAACTTGAATACGGCGGTTTTTTAATCACAATGTAGGTATTCAGTATGCAGCATGCAGTATAGATGCGAGTACGCTGCAAGGTATACATAGTGCAATATATGTAGATGTACATACATATGTGTTTAATATCTTGGGGTAGGGTATTAGGTTATCGGTGTACGACTGCTGTAACTTGGTAATCACGTTTGGCTGAAAGACTAGGTATTTGCTTTCGCAGATTTTGTCAAGCTCGTAGATAGTAGATAGATAGATATAATTTCGAGTTACGTCGGCGTAATTACAGGAATGAAAATTAATTAAATCGCAGAACAGTATATTCGAGACGAAGTGGCGCGGCGCGACTGCTTTGTTTATCAGTATAGAGAAATTTACGAAAAGCTGAGGATTATGCGAGTGTATTGTTTCACCTTTAATTGAGATAGAAACCTCATAGTCATATAACTTTCGTCGCGTCGTATGCTCATAATATACGCTATACATATACATAGACCTAAGTATTATTATATTATACACATACCTACATATGTATGTACCTACCTACCTACCTACCTACCGATAGTGTACGAGTACGTAGTACGTATACGTACGCATATGCGGTATTGCAAACGCGCGCGGCTGTCTATGTTAAAGCGAAGGTGCGGTGTTATCATTGGCCTATTATTCGGCTTTGTATATTTTGCATTCTCGTTAGTTTACTTATTTGCTTTGGTAATGTATTTTTAACGCATTGTTTTCAATTGCAGGTGTACAACTGTACAACATCGTTGCTTCCTTGTACGCTGAAGAAGATGAAACGTTTGTAGCACACACACATACATACCTACCTACCTACCTACCTACCTACCTACCTACCTACCTACCTACCTACCTAC
>FIZT01047699.1:0-15412 GCA_900065295.1 Paracoccus marginatus
AAAAAAAATTTAGCTTTCCAGCTGCCATAGTCGAGGCTGGGGAGTTTTTTTCAGTATATTCTTCATCTATGAACCCGATTACCCAATAAATTCGTCAAAGACCTCATCAGTTCATCTATCCAAATCATTTTCACTTGTGACTTGAACAAAACTACATGCAAAAAACCGAATTTATGATTGAAAAAAAATAATCATCGATTGAGTAGGTAAATACATTATCAAACCTCAAACGTACTTATGTATTTGATGACGAATGGAATAGTTTTCGATTTTCAAAATTTCAACGGAGAAGAGAAACGATCAAAACTTTCTCACTCTGCGTACGTTTTTTAAGGGCAACTTAATATGATTGTATTCACAAAGATACAATTTTTTTAGACTAGAGAACAATTTTTTTGAAATAGTACAAAGATTACTGATTTACTTCAAACTTCGCGAACCAGAACCACGAATAGAACGAGTTTTATTTCAGTATCACCAGACACTACTAACACAGAACGAATTTAACAGGCCTTAAAAATTACATTCAGAAATCAGAATAGAATAAAACTGCTAATTAATCAATCATTAAACGAAAAAGAAATAAGAATGTATTGTATTTTTTATGCGTATAATATGTATTGTGTACCTGACGGCTGAGTACCTGCGATTCGAATTCGAATTTCGCAGTTATCAAATTATCAAATAGTGAAGTCCGCGCGCATGCGTAGTGGCGGGATTGAGGCGTCCCATAAGGGCTTGTAGACGAGAGTGTACCTTAGGCGTACCTACTACCACTAGTCTTAGCCTAGTCAATGCGTGCCGTGCGGCCTCACATTTTTTAATAAAAGAAAGATCCGATCAATGTCCGCTCATGAATCACGGCCTCACAATGTGTCTTACGGCTTCTTTGGCGTTGTAGCTTGGCCTTGGCTTGTATTTTGCATTGTAGTCAATTATATTGTAGAGGTCATCATCATCAGTCAATTTTGATTCGAAAAAGTTTGATTCTATTTTGTAAAAGTTCCCGATAATTATTGAATTTTGGCGTTTATGTGATCTTGAGAATGGGTTTGCTTCCAAAAATTACGTTTGGAGATTACCCTGCCGGGTACAATCCTAAAGTGCATGGTCCTTATGATCCTGCTAGGTTTTATGGAAAACGTAAGTTGAAACATCTTTTTAAATTTATTTTCATTATTTTTGGAGTAGCATATTCAGAATTTTACGCCTAAATAAATTACATGAATTATTGATTTTAGCTGACACCCCGTTTGGTCAGGTGAAATTGGGAGATTTGGGCGCTTGGATTAAGAGACGAGATATGTCTGTCAGAGGAACTGCTGGTTTGTGGAGTAGAGGTATGTCATGCAGAAGCATTTTCAAGTTGTGTGAAGAAGAAAGTGATTGATCAAATTTTAGTGATCCAAGTATTCTTTTGTTGAAAAAATAGGTTTTTGGAGATGGCAACACAAGTATTGTATGCCGAGAAGAACAAATGGTGCTTGGGCGCTTCAAATAGCTTGTTCAGCGATGATAGTAATGTACACGCTTAACTTCGGAAAGAAATGTAACAATCTGCATACTTATTTGTACTTTTTCAAGCTCATTGGAAAAAAAATATTCACCTTTTCTTTATTTTCAGTGGTCCATCGTCATCACAAATATCATTGAAAGCGATGTTGAATGGATTAGCTGTGCTTGAATGTTCGAAAACAACACTTATTTATAAATTAAATCTAAAATAATGCGAGAAGTCTTTGTTTCAGTTGAGTATGTAAGTAGTTAGCCCAAATAGAATATTATGCGGTTGTTTTTAAATTTTATTTTCCAAGTGATGGCATTTCTTAAATTTATGCATACATTACTAATATTAACATAACATTAATTCTCTTCAGAAACTTAGCTATGTTTTTCTTAATCTTATTCATCATTTTCAGTTGTGCAGAAGCATGCCGATAATAGTTGATTATCAAGTTCTTTAAATGTCATGATGTCTTGCGTGTCGTCATTAGAATTACTAACGTCATTTTCTAGATGGGTATACTCAAAATTTTCATTCGATGAACGAGTTTCTGTGCTTGCTTTTTTATTTTCCGTTGAAGAGTGACAATTACTCGTCATTACTGTTGTGGTGGTTGGCAAATGAAAACATAACTCCCCCAACAGTGTATTGAGAGATGGTACTACAGAGCCACTAGATAGAGTGCATAACAGCGTTGAGTGGGTGGCTGAAGACGAAGTCTGAGTAATATCTGTAGTGAGACAACTGCTGACGGGAGTAACCGGAGAAGTCGATGGAGAATTCGAAAATGAGTTGGTATCTGTGTCTGGTATTGTCGAGCAGTTGAAAATTTCTTCTGTGAATTGATTGAAACTTTCATCGGAAAAATCCAATAAAGATGGCGTGGCGTCACTTGTAACATTAATATCCTCTACTGTGTTCTTGTTTCCAGCATGTTTTTCTTTTCGATCTTCAATTTTTCGTATTCTAATCTTGGAGTGCATCTGATCCATGTGTCTGCGTAAATTACGTGACTGGCGAATAGTTACTCCACATAACTGACAGATCACTGGTAAATCCGAAACTATTTTTTTCTCATCTGGTGCCAAAGTTCCTGGAAATGTAAGCATTCTTCCATATTGATATAGAACACATGAAAAATACAATCTAAAAACGCGATAATTACCCAACAGCATTAATACGCTGTCTACTTATTAGTTATTTTACGCATGCACACTTGCCATGATTTCCTACAAGTTAGAAAGTTGAAGTTCCCATCTCTTTGAAATTCGAACTGTGTCGTGCAAATTATCAAAGTTAGACCTATATATTCATCAATAACATGCTTTCGCGTGGAAAAGAAAAATTTGCGTCAATGAAAACCAATGGGCATGAAGAACATGCGGTCAACCTTTCTTTTTTTAAATCATCACTAACGACGTCTGATGAATGCTTACTTGTGCAAAAAAATCCAATTGTAAAAAAAGTTCTTTACTCAAGTGTGAGTTTTAAACTTTGATCCATCCGATCAAGCAGCATTTTCTACCCATGGGTTTTTCTAAGTACATAATATAAAAATGAAATGGATACCTATTGTAAAAATACTCAAAAACTACGCCTACTAAACTAAGTACGAGTACATAATTCAAACAAACGTATAACATGCGATATTAGGTATTAATTTACCAAAAAAGAAGATAATATAAGCTAGATCGGTTGCTAAATGGTGCTGTGCGTGAAACATTGGTGCAGGTGTATTATACCAAAAACCGTGCTTTGTTTTCGTGCCTATTTTACACCATTATCTGTAATACACATCGTGAAAAAATTATTAGGTAGCCTAGATCTACGGAACATCAGGTATGAAAATGGTAAGTCAAAATTTAGTGTACATACATACATATTATACATTACCTATATAATATTTTTTTAAAAAATGAAAAAAAATTATGAGTGCAATAAGCAGTTGGAATGAAATTAAAGAAACCCAATGGGGTTAAATTTGAGAAAGAACCACGCATAAAAATCACTACTCATTTGGTTTACAAAATTCACATTTTGTAATTATTGCACTTATACGTATAATAACAATACCTTCTCCTTGAGTGAAAGACTCAGTAGTTTTGTTAGGAAATGCTACTTTTGGTGCCATTTTAGGAATTTCTATGTTATCAAATGACTTTTTCAGAAGCTTGGTTCGAGTTACATCAGATGTATCCAAGTGTTGGGTAGTTTTTTTTAGGCAAGCATCAAGTTTTTTATGGCGCTTTCTTTTGCTCAATAAAATTTTTGTTTCGTCGTTTTTCACACATTTGTCATCCTTGTGCTGTGGCAATGTGTCACTACTGCTTGTTTTCAGGTTCTAAAACAACAAAAACGTGGGAAATGATTACTGTTCCTTTTAAAAATTCCGAAACAATTTCTGAAGTACCGTTAATACCTCTACTGTATTTGTATGCATAGGTAAGGTGGATGTGGATGGCAAGGAATTTAATACTAAAGCTGCAGGTGACAATGCACGAATATCTAGAAACTGAGCAGCTTGTAATAGAGCTGGCAACTTTTCAGCGTCTATGTTAACTTCTCCGTGGTAAATAAACTTCAGAATGGTTTCTAAATCAAAAGCAGAAATTCCTGCCAACATCAGGATAGGATGTTGACATGTTGTGTTCTGCAAGATAACAGGTACGTACATGTTTATCTATGTACTTAACTTTCTTATTCTAGGTAATAAATGACTTGAATCAAATTTCAAAGAAACTTTTATTCCCAGTCTTGAAGTAATTATTATATGTACATTCTGATACCTACCTTTAACAAGTCCATTAATAAGGGGCTAGCCGCGCCTAGAACCAATTTGTGAGCTGGAAAATTTTTTCCTCCAGCATTTATTGTTACATCAATAAAATCTTCTTTATTTCGTAGTTTTTGTGCAGCGACACTGAGAGAGGAACTAAATTCAGTCCAAGACAAACTGTAAATTTTGCAAGCATTCAAATCTGTTTCATTCAGCACCATTATTCGAGGAATCTACAGTAAAATAAAATAAGTTTTCAGTAATAAGTGCAGAGAGTTGACATTATTTTTTGGTTTATTTCAAAATTCATTACTTATTCGAGTATTTCAATTATTTTACACTCGTACCTGATACTGTATGCTTATTCGTTAAATGTCAGCAAAAAATTTTCAAAATTTATTCCGAAATATAGACATAGAAAAAAAACACCAAAAACTTGAATCGAACGGAGTAGTGATGTTCAGCGATCGATAATGACGAGATGGCGACTCAACTTTCGCACTTTCACGTAATACAACCCAAGCACCAATTCAGCACTTTTTAGCCTCCTTTCTTTCGGCTACTTCGCCGTTTACCTTTTTTTGTTCTGCCCGGTTCACTGTTCAGTCTTTCTAACTTCCGTTATGATAATTTTAAAATATTTGATCGCTCGCTGAACGTTGGAACTATAGTTGGAACGGTTGGAATGGAAATACTACTTCAGACTTCGGGTTGGAACCGTTGGAACCTATAATATTGGAACCAAGTTGAATAAAAAAAATTAAATTATAGAAAATTAAATTACCAATCGGTGAGCTTAGCTTACTAGCTGTGAACGCACTCTTCTGGAATGAACAATAAAATTTTCTGCTACTTTTAAAAAGACGTTAGGCAACTTCTTCATCACCGGTGTCCTAAAATTTTTACTTATCGATATCGTTCATTCATTCCTTTCTTTTATCGTATTTTTTTTTTGCCGTACTTGTATGGTACTTACACAACACAGTACTCGACTCAACACTCAAATAATATGTAATTTATTCTGCAAGCAACTTTGATATTGATAGTTACTTTTTTCCCCTTTCACTTGGTGCTTTTTTTCAAAGTGTAATTAACTGTGTAATTCAGTGTGCATTTCTTTCTTGGTGAAAATTATATGATTGTGAAAAGCACTTCTGTGCTTATAATTTTTATATTGCCTACATATAGACTGTAGAGTGTGTATCCAATCTACCCATTTAGTCAAGAAATTCTGTCCCATTTACAAGTCATAATGAATACCTAAATACACCTTTTTTTACCTTATTTGATGGCACTTCTTTATCTCAATTTCATCGAAGTTCAAATCATGTTGAACAATTCCATCGCTTGAAATAATTTTCCAATCACAAAAAATATGTCCCATCTAACAGTTCGTTTCAATACATTTATCGAAAGCATATTGCGTGTTCCACCGATATTCGTTTTGGATGAAATTTTCAAATCTGGGTTCAGTTTTCCTTTTTCACTATGGAGCTCCGAAGGGGACATCTCGGTGAAGAATTATACTGCATCTGCTATGAAAGGCAACTCAACGGATCAATTTTTGTACACTACCTTATTCCTGACTACGTTAAAATTTTTGATATCATTTATAGGTGAGTCTATTGATCATTTAACGTTCAAACAGAGTTTTATCAACTTTATTATAGTAACTTTTTCTCGTTTTTAGGTTGCATTTGTACGTTTTTGGTGGCCATATTGAATATACGTGAATTAATTATCGTGTATTTCTACCTAATCTCCATTTCAATGTTGTACTTCTCGTATCAACAAAACGTAAAGTTTGTCAACTTCGTTATAACATTGGATACCGAAATGAAATCGCCTCTAATTGAAGATTACGTTTACAAAGAGTTGTTATTTTCACTGGGAGCTGCATTACTGCGTACAATTATAGTACAATGTGTTATTGGATTCATATATCAATACCTGAATCCTATGGTCCTGAAATACCGATGGTTATCCAAAACAATCCTGATCAGTTTTCTATTTCCCGTAATTTTAAGCTTGTTACCATTGCCGTCATGGATCCTGGTTCATGTACCGTTTTACACGATGATGTTACCTGTAGCTGTGTCGAAATACATATTTTGGTCCAGCGTGCCAGCAATGACGCAGTACATCATTAGCGGTTGGAGATTCTGCCGAAATTTTGTCGTGTAAGTTGATACTTTTCAACTCTATTTTCCCCGTAATATTCTACTTGATTTTATCTTGGTATTCGTTTTCAGTGGTTTTGGTTTACCAGCCTTGCTGGAGACTGAGTGGTCCAAACTACATATACCTGTCGTTTTACGAGTATTTTGGATCTTAAGATTGTTAGATCATACCACAAGTTATATAATGCAACACGATATCACAAAAAATACTGCAGTATCGTTAAATTTCAACGAAACATCTCTACCTACCAGCTACAGCGAGCACGTAGTGGTGTTTTTACCTATAATCATGCATATGGTGAAGTCATTGTTGATTAGCGGATGTGAAACATTCATCGCAATTTTAGGAATGACTAGTGTTATATCATACATTTGTCAACAAATCGGATATTTTTTCCAATATGTAAGTTTGCTTTCACCTCACCTCAATTCTAACGGCGTTGCGTTAAGAACAGTTACTAAATTCGTTTCTTTTTTAGATATTGCTAATTGAAGACGAAGATAAAAATTTTGGAAATGTATCGGGAATTCTGTTCTGTATTTTGGCTTTACAAACTGGTCTTACGGGATTAGAGCCCGAAAAAAGATTCATTAGGTTATGTAGAAACTTCTGCCTCTTGTTTACGGCGTTATTGCATATTATTCACGGTATACTTAACCCGCTACTTATGTCTCTGAGTGCGTCTCATAATCCTGTTGTGCATAAGTACGTACTCGCGTCTTACTCCTTAAATTAGCCTCACTAGTATCAGTCATCTCCAAATTTTACTTTTTTATATTGTTACAGGCATATCCGAGCCTTGATTGTTAGCGCTTTTCTGATTATATATCCTATGTGGCTCCTATTTTATCTTTGGAAAAGCGATTCGATCAGTACTTGGTTACTTGCTGTCTCAGCCTTCAGCATCGAAGTAATCGTAAAAATGATAATTTCACTGATAATATACTTCTTGTTTTTATTGGACTACTACCGAGAAACTTTTTGGGAAGAGTTAGATGACTACGTTTACTACATACGATCGTTTGGAAATAGCGTGAGTATAAAATTGACTCCATACCATACTGAGAAACACGAATCTCGGCTAACGTGATGTGATTTCAAATTTTAGGTTGAATTTTGTTTTGGAATATTTCTGTTTTTCAACGGAGCTTGGATATTACTCTACGAGTCTGGAAGTGCCATCAGAGCAATGATGATGTGTATTCACGCTTATTTCAATATATGGTGCGAAGCAAAGTCTGGATGGTCTATGTTTATGAAACGAAGAACAGCCGTAAAAAAAATTGATACTTTACCCGATGCTAAAAGCTCCGATTTAGATAGCCTTCACGACGTTTGTTCAATTTGTTACCAACAAATGCGAACAGCCAAAATAACAACTTGTAAACATTTTTTCCATGCAGTTTGCTTGAGAAAGTGGTTGTACTTGCAGGTGAGTCATCAAAATCACATTAAATTAGTTAGTGATTTTCTTTTATTTAATTCTATTTTTATTGTATTACCAGGATTATTGTCCTATCTGCCATAGTATTTTGTACAATCCAGAAGATTCAAAAAACAGATGAAATGTTGCTGTTTTGTGATGGTGGATTATGACTTGGCGTTTTTCCTTCGCCTATTCGTACTTCGGTCGAGCGTGTTTTCAATCATTATCTGTTTGCAGATATATGTTACGCTTAATCCCATATTGAAAATATCTCGTCCAATTTCCAACATTGGTAGCCAACAAGTTCAACTGGAACCTTCGATTTTTCTTACGTAAGGCTTTCGGTTTGCCTCGGTGTTTATTAAATTACATTCCTCAATTATGCTAAATTGTTAGCATACCATCTTTCTTTCGTGTCACTGTTCAGAGTTTTGTGCGTTTAAGGAAAAACTATTTAGTTGTTGAAACTGCCTCAATTTTCGCGTATTGCACAATGTAACGAGATTCACGTAATTCTACTGAAAATCAGTTAAGAGGAATAAATGAGAAAAAAGACGTAATTAATTCTTTATCAGTGTGATTTTTAAGTACCAGTAGTAATTCTCTTTAAATCAGCTCCCAGTCAAATAGAGATTTGTTTCAATTTCAAGTACATTTAAGCACCTACGCACCTAGGTACTTATCTCGATACCTCATTTAGAAACTGGAAGTTGCGTCAATAAACAAAACATCACAATATTTTACTGTACGTATTTCATCCATTTTTCCTGTAAATGATTTCATCCCATCACTTACATTATATTGTAGACGAGAGAGTAAGTGATTGGATATGTGGAATTATTGAGTACCTGTTAGCTGCGTAAGTTGCACGTATGATTTCTTTTTATAATTATTATTTTTGAAATGTGATATGTGTTCTTTTCGTTGTTTTGTAAATGTATTGTAAATTTTTTTAATATTGTATTTACTTGTTCTGTTAAGCTACGTGTTATATTTCTGTGATTTCTTTTTTCTTTGGGGACTTAAATAAATTGTGTATTCAACCGATACTTTTTTTTCAACCGAACAAACTTCTATACTAGACTGGATGATCATTTTATATTATTTTCAAAGAGTTTAATTTCAATAAAGGAAGCAACACATTAAAATAAATATTTATTATTCATTTTCAAGGATACGATAGTTAAAATGATACTCTTCGATCAAACGTAATTATTAAAAAAAAAATCTTTTCTAGGTACCTAGTGTTCATAAAAATGACGCGTTTCTTCTCGCGCAGATTTGTAATAAATTACAAAATCAAAAATTAAAACAACTTGAAGTAAATATTTAAAACAACTTAAATAACAGATTTAAAATTGAATAAATTAAACAAGTAAAATACATTGAGATACATTTTGAGCTACTATTTAATAAATATTTTTCCATACCTGAGTAACGAATAAATCAGTATGACTTTCGATGTATTCGTATTCTCGACTGACATTTCTCAAATGTTTTTTAGGTAAATGTTTGATTTTTTTATACTTCTTCTTACGCATTTCACAGTACTCTGGTTCTTCGTAGATATCGTTATAATAACAATTTTCAAAACTGTTTTCAATATTACCGAGCATGTTTTTCGTACTCGAAGCTTTATTTTTTTTCAATGTTGGATATCCTTTTGTCATTACGTCGTTATCCAATTTAGGTTCTTTTCTATGAGATTCGATATTCGTAGCATTGGTGAGAACTTTTGGAGTTTTCTTCAAAATGTCAGCGTAACTTATATTAACATCGCAGGATATTCTATCAGCGATGTAATTCTTTTCAGCAATAATTTCGTTAACATCTGACAACTGGTTTTCTTTTTGACCAAGTTCGAGTGAAAATTCATCAATTGTTATTGTCCATTCAGGAAGTTCGTTTTTATTGCAAAAATTTTGAACTGAATCATCAATACTTTCAGACGATTCATCTTTCGTTAAATATTCTTCATCGTTTGACTCAACTTCAGCAAATTCGTTTTCGTCGCAGTGGTCTTGAATCGAATTATCGTCAGTGATTATGGATTGAAGATCAATCGTAAAATATTCTTCGTTATTTAGTACGATTTCGGAAGATGGTTTGGAAGTAGACGATGGATCAGTGACGTTGACGAATTCGATTATGTTATTATTTTCGTCGCGGTTTGTGGAAATGATCAATTCGTCGTTTAGTACATCTGGTTCAGAATTCAATATTCCCGAACACGGAGTATCGATCGAGTTGGTCATTTCGATGATACAACTTTCACGTTTCAAAATTGATTCGTCAGGATTGTAAGATGGAACAGGGAACTCGTTTTGTCCAAAAGATGGTAATTCATTTTTGTCATTCGGATTACAGACACCAAAATCATCACAAGGAGTAATAACATCGTCCCAGTTAATCGCCGAACTATTTTCACACGTTTCAATTATTGTTTCCAAATTTCTGTCGCTACTTTGAATTTTGATAAGTTGTTCGGCGACTTTGAATGCTTGAACGACATCAAAATTACCAGTATTTTCGGTTGGATATTCAATAATTAAAGGCGCACTGTTTGATAGCTCTTCACATTTTTTCGCGGCATCATCACAATGGCATAAGTCTACTATTTCTACAGCAGATGAAGAAAGATCACTCACCTCAACACTTGCGCCGATGGGTGATTGTTTGCTGACCGTCTTCGTAGATATGGAGTTATTTTTCGCAACTTTTGAAGTTGGTGAGTTTTTCGTATTTGGTTTTAATTTAGTAGAAACATTAGCCTTACCAGTGACAGACTGTATTGCCTTGATCGGTGATTTGAGCAAGTTTATCGGTTTTTTGATCGATGAAATAGGCGAGAGTTGGTTTGTTTTAACATCCTTGATTTTTCCTCCATTGCTTGGATTCACTTCGCAAATTATTTTAGATTTCATTGGCGACGATACTGATTTGACTGGCGATGATATTGATTTGATAGGCGAAGAAATTGACTTGACAGACGGAGACACCGATTTAATAGGCGACGATACCGACTTATTAGGCGAAGGCACCGATTTAATAGGCGACGATACCGACTTATTAGGCGAAGGTACCGATTTAATAGGCGACGACACCGACCTAATAGACGAAGGTGCCGATTTGATAGGCGACGACACTGACTTGATAGGCGACGACACCGACTTGATAGGCGACGACATCGACTTGATAGGCGACGACACCGACTTGATAGGCGAAGGTGGCGATTTAATAGGCGGTGAAATCGATTTAACGGGAGATGATACGATATTTTTCACCAAAGAACTTGATTTAGTTGGCATTTTAGAAGTTGACACAGAGTTCACGTTCGTTTTACTGGCAGGTTTTTCCGACGAACGAACGATAGAGGTATCCTTTTTCAAAAGAAGTTGTTTCTGTTCTGGTAGCGTTTTCGACGAGGTTATAGGTTTGATTATGTTTCGAATCGGTGATCTAATTTCCGCAGAAGGAGTTTTAAATGTCGGACTTTTGTTCAACCCAGGTGGTGTCACTGGTGTCTTGATCGTCGAATTGATGTTGGCTTTTGCAATGGTCAATTTTAGCGGCGACTTTTCCGTTTTGAGAAGCGAGTTTTCTCGTTTGGTCGGAGATTTCATCTGAGCCGGTGTGGTTTTGCCTTTAATCGACGAAGGAAGAACTGTCAGCTTTTTCGTAGGTGAGTTCAAATCAGCAGGTTTCTTCATCGTTGACGGTGACTTCGCAGTAGAAGAAGAAATCAAAGCTTTCATACCAGTGGGAGTAGTTTTCGAGAGAGTCATTTCTGCAATTGGATAGAAATCGTTGACATTAATAAATATGTAGGTACGTAGATAGACTTGGACTACAAATGAACGAATTAGTGTTGAGTACCCAACGTACTAGAAAATTGCATCAAAGGTACCCTGTAACATGAGCAGGCACCTAGGCACATAAGTATATCAACTTTTTGAAAAGACAAAAAAATTACGAAAAAGTCAAAGAGTGTGCATCTGCTACGTACTCGAAGAAAACGAAGATAATCTCGCACTGAATTGAATCACCTTGTTATTTCGTGTCATTAAAATTGAATTTCAAAATCGTTCACACTTATAAGTAGGGTGAAAAAATCCGTTTAGGTACTTACTGTAAAATCCGATGAAAATATTCTTTTCGAATGAAAACAAATTTTCAATAATTCGTCAGATATTTGCAATATCTAAAACTTCGATATAAAAATTCAGCAAAATTCAAACTTTCACGTAAATCACAAATGATATATTATAAATCGCAATTTGATCACAACGGTATTCAATAAGCAAATGATTCAATTCCTCGAAGTCGAAGCCGATACACCAAAGGTGGTTGGATTTCGCATTAGAATAAGCGGGGATTTTCCTGCACTCAATTCAATTGTTATTGGCTTAACTGCGCAATGCGATTATTTTTCATTATTTATCCTGAAAATAAGACATCGAAGTAACGGATACCTAATAGGTTCAGTGCCTACTATGTTATCGAAAATTATTTCATTCTTTTCATGCACTACACAACACAACGTGCACATTTCATGTACACATACAAGTAAATTCGTACAGTCATATTCGTCAATAAAATAACGACCTAGATCTAGACGTCGCAAGTGGAAACTCGTCTCATGTAAATAATGATTTTAAATCGTTTAACAACAATAATAAATTGATGAGTCGATCATAAATTAGCGTCGAGCAAAAATAGCATTATTGAAGTGGGTACTACATAGGTAGGTACGCAGGCGCATAACTGATGGCAAATCTTGGCTAGAAATTTTTTTAAAACTTGAATCTATATTTACTATTAGCCAAATGTATTATTATTAAGCACAAAAGACTCGCGTTGACGGTCCGATTCTGATATCAATTTGGTCAAGTTTGGCTTTAGGCCAGCAAAGTTTTAGAAAATTTTCATTCAAATAACGAATCAAGTGAGTAAAATGTTCTGTTTACAATTAGGTATCTATTTTATCCATCGTTATCTTTTTACTAACACTTTACCTACCTATCTGCGCAACTTCAATTTCCGATAACTGACCTAATGTTTTCTTTTACCCAATTTTTCCTAGTGTATATGAACGTATACCTATTAGGTGGGTACATGTCTGATGCCGATTACACAACAAAACGCAACAATTAACGCGATTAGTTTTATTTTCGAATGTCTACCCATACTTACTGATTCTGCCTAGGTACCTATACCAAATTGATTTTGCATTCAGTTCTAAAATAGGCGATTTACACAAAATTTTCATATTTCTAACATGCGAAGAGTTAACACTTATTTTTAGACATTGTTGACAAACATTCATGCCCTTACGAGTGACATTGAACTATAAATTGAAATAAGTTTATTTTTCGTAGCCGAAATGCTAACTCTAATCATAAGTACTGATGAACAATCAGTAAAGTGATTCTGTTATTCGGAGTTGGTTTATTTCATACGCGTTTTTATACGTTATATGTACAACTATCGTTCAAGTTGAACATAATTTTTTTCAGAATGTTGAAATCTGAACACATTATCCCAATCACATTGTCTGGAGCTAGATCATCGTATTTCTCTAGAATAAATCCGAACCAAATCGAAAGATTAGAGAAAGAATTCGCCAAAGCCAAACTGATACACGCTACTGATTTGGAATTACTGGCTGCTGAAATGGCTCTAAATGAGAAAGACGTTCAGGTAAAAAAAAAAAAGATTTTTAATTCATCTACGATTGTAGGTAGTATATTGATGATTATGATATATATTTGATACGTCTGGGAAAAAAAATAGGCATGGTATAACGATAGATTAGCTGCTTGGAGACGCGAACAAGGTTTATCTGATATTGTTGGACCATAAGATTGCAACCAAGTGAAGCAGGAATGTTCGCAAAATTAAAACCACCTTACAAGCACAAGTATTCCATAGCATTTAGATAGGTTTATCTATATTTACGTTTGTATAAATTTTTTAAAATGATTAATTATAATCTGGAATTTTGAAAACGCAATTCCATCTGAAATAAATAAGTACATATAACAAGTACCTACCTATATACGATGAATTAAATATATTTTCAAACCTGCTATCAGTCTATCAATACTCATATGCAACTAAAATCCAAGATAAAAATAGAAAAAAAATGCGATCGCATGAAAACAAAATAATAAAATAATTATAAAATGTATACGTAGTCGGTTCATACACAAATCACTCACAAGTGAGTGCACATTCGAAGCTTTAAGTTTGGTTATATTATAACTTGAGAATTGACATCACTTGAAATATAAAAACACCTACGACAATTTACGCCGACAAAGTTATTTTATTCGTGAATCCGTGAAACTCACAAAGGATATACTACATTTCTCATACATATTACGCATCTATATGAACGAAATTTATACTTCGATGACATCTGCGAAGTAATATATCACGCTTTCTTTAATCTAATGGTCTTTTTAAGTCGATTTTCAAGTGCATAAGATATTAATTTTCATGGTGGACAGGTGTTGAACTATGTAGGTATGTAATGTACCCACCGAAGAGTATCAGAGGGGCATTAATACGGCGATCTTATTCTCACAGTTTTGAACGAAATAGTATCTATGCACTTTTTCTCATATTCGTCGCGTTTTACTTTTATCGTGAATTTGTTCTGTTCAAGTATGAAACTCGTGGGGGTGTATTTCAGATCATATCGCAATGTTATTATGAGCATTGAACATATTTTCAAAGATTTCATTTTTTTTTGTTTCGTAAATGACTGAGTTACAAATTTTTAGAACCCATTTTTTTAAAAATGAAAATTGTTTAAACTTATTTCTCAAGCGGGCAGCTTTGGGATGAAATGTCAAGATAGCACAGTGGTCCTGCAGACCCCCTAAAAATGGGTAAAATTAAAATCAGTGCGCAATATATCGCAATCTGGGTTTTCGAGGTCGTAGATTACGAATCTGACAATGAAAAATTTCTAGAATGTCAGGGGGCGGGGGCGGGGAGTGCAAAATTTGAAATTTTTTGATAACATCATGCGATATGTTGAAATAGCGGTTTTCGAGGTCGTAGATCACGAAACTGGCAATAAAAAATTTCTAGGGTGACGGGGGTGGGGGTGAGAGGGTACAACATTTGAAATTTCCCAATAACATCGTGTGATATATCGAAATAGTGGTTTTCGAGATCGTAGATTACGAATTTGACCAAAAAAAAATTTTAGGACGCAAGGGGGAGGGGTTGGGGATTCTAAATTTGAAATTTACGATAAAAATCAGGCGATATATCGAAATCATGGTTTTCGAGGTCGCAGATTACGAATCTGACCAAAAAAACTTTCTAGGGTGCAAGGACAAAGAACTAAGGGTGTGTATGGAAGCCGAAACGCACTAAAAATGTATTGGAGTATATCAAATTCTGAGTTTTTGAGGTCCTAGGTCGCGAATTTGACAAAAAATTGATGGGATGCCGGGGGAGGGGGTTCAAGGGTGCTAAAATGAACTATAACTGTAGTAACTGACGAAAA